>CM072815.1:58283742-58385923 GCA_036937905.1 Salvia rosmarinus | reverse complement strand
TCGAAAAAAAAAAGTCGATTGGTTCTATTTTGGCAGGTTTTGCAGGAATTGGGGTGAATCCATTATTTATCCAAAAGGGAGGACCAGATTGCAATTTTGTGAAATTTCAATTGAGGATTGACTAATAGTCCAAATCCCCAATTGAAATTTCACCCCCCCAAATTTCAATTTTCAGACGCCATTCTCCCCTCAAGCTCACCGTCATCTCTCATTCGCAGCGTCTCGCCCATCAAGACCGCGCGTCCTTCGCGTGCCTCTCGCACACCGCCGCGCACACACCGCCCATCATCTCCGATCGTGCGTGCCTGCTGCTCGCGTTCGTGTTCACCACCGTTCACCCGTGAACCCGCGCCTGTTCACCGTCGCGCACAACGAACCAGCGTGCCATTTGTTGCCGCCGCTCGCACGCCCCCTACCACTCGCGAACCGCACGCCACCACCGAACCGTGCACGCCCTTCAAGTTTCAGCCACTCACTCTGCGACATTACCGAACCGTGCACGCCCTAGCTCTGCTCGCGCTTGCTCGCTGCTGTCTCTCGCACCGATGGCCAAGACCCGTGGCGGTCGGTGGGTCGTCGAACAAAGCTCGATCGATGTCCTTTCGCCTCCCGTCGTCCACGTAAAACAGCCACCATCGACTCGATCCATCACCTTCCACCTCCACTTCACCACAGCCGTGCCGTCGACGAACCGTGGACAAGCTGCCTGAAGAGAGCACGCCCGAACCTCGGCGCACTCGGTCTCAAACTACACTAGCAAAGACTGCCGAGACAGAGCTCCCGGAGACTACAGAGATACCACACATCGATGAAGAGGAACCCGACATCATACCCGACGAAGAGGAACCCGCTGCAACTGCTGGAAAAAAGAGGAAAAATGGGAAGGCTACCGTCGCAACACCCACGGTAACTTCAGCACCTGAAATGCTCACCAGGTCTCGTCGGAATATTATGCGCACTATAGTTGAACCTAGGTTGTTTGATTGGTCTTCTTTGCATATGCTTGGCGTGAATGACTTGATTCGGAAATATTTTGCACAAATTGGTTGGGAACGATTGTTAGATATTGATCAGCCTGCTTATTTAGATCTTACTTCGGATTTTTACTCGTCTTTTAAGTTTGAACCGCGTCTGCCATTTCATGATTCTCATGCTATTTTATTTCGTGTGAATAATGCTGCGCATAGTGTCTCTATTGATATGGTTAATGTGTTGCTTGGATTTGAAACGGTCGAGTCAGTTAAAAGTGATGCATACTTGTCTTCTGTGTGTGATTTGCCTCATGATTTACAAAGTAGTATTGATGAGAGATGGAGAGATTTATTTAGTGAGTCTGTTATAAGAAGGGTTGTGCTAAGAGTGCACACATTGTTGATGATGGACTATGTCTTTGTCATAGGTTTATAACTCATAATCTGTTTGGTCGAATAGATATAATGAATGTAGTAACAATGCAGGAGGTTTTTATACTTGAAAACATGCTAAATGGCATTAAGATGAATTTTGGGTATTGGTTAGCTACCCAGTGACGTTACGGTGCTAATCATTTTAACAATAAGATGTCGTTAGGA
The DNA here is from genome assembly GCA_036937905.1 of Salvia rosmarinus. Taxonomy (NCBI): domain Eukaryota; kingdom Viridiplantae; phylum Streptophyta; class Magnoliopsida; order Lamiales; family Lamiaceae; genus Salvia; species Salvia rosmarinus. Next base: position 58,384,352 of record CM072815.1, on the reverse strand, counting down.
TCTCTTATCACTCGATTAGCTCGTTGCATGGATATTGATCCTATTGAGCTGCTTTCTTTCCCTTCCTTTCGATTCTCGTTAGTGATTTTCAAAGTATGGGTCTTGTTTTTATTAATGATAAAGGCGATATCAATTATTATTGCCGGCGTTGCGTGCTTGAGCAAAGACTTGTTTTACGTGCCACTTGAGCATCCTCCTCAGCATGACCACTCATCCGACTTGTAGGCATGGTTACATCAGCGAGTTCTTGAGCTCAAGAACCATTATGACCAGCATCCACCTCATTTGGTAGATAGATTTACGTCAAACTTGACGCCGGATCGCCACCTCGCCACGGATGGACCAACGCCGACCATCCCGACCCACCACCTTCGACTCAAAGATTGAGCACTTGTGAATTCTCTTTTGCTTTTCTTTTCTTTTCTTGTCTTATTGTTGTTTTCACACAATGAGGACACTGTGTTGTTTAAGTGTGGAGGGATTTTTGGAGTCGTATGTCTATCTGTGATATCTTTTGCTGGTTATTGTGCATGTTTTGGCCATTGTGAAAGAATAACATGAATGTAATAGATTAGAATCTTGTGATGGGATTGCTTGGTTGATTTCCTTGATGAAAATAATTTCGTAGAAACCCTTATATGTCTAAGGATGAGAAAATATGCTTAATTGATCAAATTTTGAAAACCTACTCAAATATGAGGATTGATCTTATGAGCAATATTATGAACTACTCCTTATTTCTTTGTTGAGAGGTTATGTATTCTTGATATCTTGATGTCTGGTTTGCCTTGTTGTCATAGTCGAACTTATGAAGTTCAATTCTTGCATGAATATGATTTAAGCATTTGTTTTGGATTGATAATTGTTAACCATCGATATTTCCTAGAGAGCCCACTTGAGTTGTAACCTTTTTCTCGATAAACGAAAGCCACAAAATAATGAATCATAGCCTTTTTAGCCTTCTTTTGTCCCACCAACAATTTGAAAGTAGTTGAGGAAATGAAATGATAATTGATAAGTAATTTGTGGAATTCTAGCTATTTGGGAAAGTTGGTGTATTTTGTTTTGTTGAAGGGTAGTTGGGTTTGTGAGATGATGAGATTAAGACATCGATGTGGTGTGGTTAAATATTGATAAATGTGTTGTTGCCAATTTTGGTTACTTGTTGGTGTTGTTTCTAACTAAAAAAGAAAAGAAAAAGAAAGAGTTGCAAAAAAAAATGAGAAAAGAAGAAAAAAAAAGGAAGAGTTGGTAGCAGAGAAGTCAATGAGGAGAAAGAATTTTGGGGAGTGAAGTAGAATATTTGGGGTTTGTTTTGGGAGTACACATGTGGTGAACTGCTTGCATTTTGTTGGATTTAATAGCTATTTTCAATACTTTTGTTTCTCCTACCTATGCACCCTAGCCCCATTACAACCTATGAAAGTCCTAATGATTTGTGTTTGGAATTTCATTTCATTTTGTTAGAGATAGTGACATATTAACAAACTTGTGATGGATAGAGTCAAGATACTTTAGTGTGAATTTATCTTGTCTTTGATTTTTGAGCGATCTTGAGTGAATCTTGTGAGGCTGGATTGATTGCACTATTTTGACTTGGACGAAGGGTGTATACACGAAGTTGTTGGAATCAAGGAATGGTTTGTGGTATGAAAGGTGGTTATATTTTGATCTTGACTATGATTGTTGTTTCTTGATCAATGGCCAAGTGGTGTTTTTCTTGAATCGAGTCCCTACCTAGTTTGTTTTTTTATCTTTTGTTTTTGCTTATGCTCGAGGACGAGCATTATTCAAGTGTGGGGGGATTTGATTAGGCGTATTTTATACGTATATTTTGGATGATTTTGATGAGTTTAAATGTTTAATATCTACTTAATCATATTTTATGAAGCTAATTGCATAATTTTGTGGATTTTGTAGGTATTGATATTATTTTGGAAAAAAACAAGATTTTAGAAGGAATTTGAAGACAAGAGATTGAATGAATATTATTATGGGATATTATTATTATTTTGAAAGCCTTTTTAGTGGGTTTTTCTTCTTGGCCATGTGTTCGGCCCATTCTTAGATTAGGTTATTATTTATATTTTATTTTAGTTGTTTGAATGATACAACTTATCCCACGCCTCAAAAACCACACAATTTCCAATGCCTCTTTTGGGAGAATCCAAAGAACTATAAAACTCCTCACGTCTCCTACTTGGAATTACAGAAAGCTTATTCACGCGAATCACATTTTGGGAGGTGTCAATTCATTTTTCTTTCTTCTTTATCATTCAAGCCGTGACTTCTGTATTTTTATTTTATTCTTTTACTTTTATTTTATTATGAGTTCTAGCTAATCTTCTTTTATTTTAACGATTAAGGAAGCCTAGATAATTCTTATGTGAGATCTTATTTGTTATTTATCATTTAATTCATATGCAAGTATTTATTGTTCTGCTTTCTCCGCGATTTAATTGTTTCAATTTGTTAGGTAGTGTATAATATTTAGTGAGTTGGAATTAATTAACGCCAATTACATCGGTCATACGTAATCGTGGTTTAGGTTTGATTAATGGTAAATTGACCTTCGGTCATGGGAATAACAATCTTAATATGGAGTCATTGACTAAGTATATATCATATGCACGTGGCGTGATTTTTAAGCGGTGAGGCTGAATATGATTGACTATTACTTTCTGCGTTGTATACACGTTTGGACAAAAATAATGATATTCCTTGTTTCCCACCACCGAAGACGTTTTTGTGTTCAACCCTTTTTATCTAAAATATTTTCGGTCGCTTATCATGAGCGTGGCGGTGTGGGTGTGCTAGTGGTGTTATGTCGCTTTTAATTCCTTCCAAGACTTGTGTTATGTTTGTTTAAATTCTTTTCATTTATTATCGTTGTTGGATTTAAGTTACTAGAACTCCAACTTATCTCATGCTATTAAGTCTTGCGTAGTTTGCTTTGGGTTGTTGGTTGGCGTCAGTTCTTGTGCAAAGTTTAGACTTGAGTTTGTTGGATTCATTATTTGGAAGTTTTATTTAAGAGATTTTATATATTTAAAGAAAAAAATCACTTGACATATTTACGCTTTAGCTATTTAAAAATATAGCATTTTAAATTATTAATTTAGGGCGTTATGATAAGATCATGCCGAGCGTCTTGATGGTCATAAGCGATTTATTTGCATGAGTTAAAATTATCTTTGCATCAATGATCAAAATATCAAGGTAGGGTGGAATTAATTGGTTCTTTGGAATATCTTCACGCATTTGTTACATTTCTCAATTTTATTCTCTTTAATCAAAATTCAATTCATATTATTTATTGTTTATTTAATTATTCCTAGTTTTAGTAATCTCAATTTATTCGTGGTTACGTTGGGTCCAAAGTTTAGGAGAATTCTCGCGGTCCCTTGGGAGACGATTTTTCTTACTCTGTCTCATTGTTGTTTTATACCGACCGGTCGTCGATCGATTATTTTGCTTCTTGCTATCCGGCAGTTTGGGCATACCGACTCTCTGTCATTGATTATTTTGGTGGCGATTATCTATAAATAGAAATAGATAATAAAAATTATCAAAACATAGAGAACTTACTTGTCATCCTTATATTTCTATATTTCAACTCTTATCTACGATAAGATATCATAAAAAACAATTTATTCGAGTATTTGCAGATGCAAAACCATAATAATCACATCAACATCAATATTTTCTAAATATATTTTGGGACCAAATAAAAACATATATCTTTAAGTAAAATATATAAAGATTTAATACTTTGAACTTTAAAATAAAATAAAATATTTAAATGATATGATATTTTGGATCCAAATAAATCTATATATCTATAAGTAAATTAATTTTTTGAAATAATTTGCCCCCCCCTGAGATGGTGGGCCCTGGGCAATCGCCCAGAGTGGCCTATCCTCAGGGGCGGCCCTGCTTGCAACTATATCCACTAGAAGTACAATGTCAAAACCTCAGAACAACTTAAAGACGAGAAAGATGAGAAGAAAAGGACAAAGAATGAAGAGAAGAAATGAATCAAGTTGTCACCAGGTTCAGACTTTAAGAGCACTCAAGCATCGTCAGATCAGATCCAAGAATAGAATCCAGACTACCTGACGTAAGAAGATTATGTCAAGCCACTGACTAACCAGTCGATATGTCAATATCTATATATGGGAAATGTTCTTCAAAGATAACTCAATCGAGGACTTAGAGAGTTGCAGACTTTGATATTCGTCCCAAGATAGACCAAAGATGGCCATAAGAAGATAACACTACACCACTTTGTTTGTCCCTGTGATACTCTAGAACGCAATTGGGCATTCACCCAGTCTATAACTCGATTTATTTTCGATCATGTCGAACATGATTAATTAATGGCCTATTAATTATTCTAGTCGAGTTCATATTGGAATCAAACCTGACACTTAGGGAATACAATCTCATAAAGGTTAATTGCTCACTTAGATCTCCCATGATTCATCTCGCTCAATCCCAAATTAAGAACTTACAAGAATCAACAACGAAAATAATAGAAACCACACAACTGAAAATTTTGACATCGGTTATGATTTGGGCAATATGCACATCTTTTTTCTTGACTTTGGGTATCTGCTCCTTGAATTATCCGATACAACACCAGTATTGCTTATCTTTATTTCTTTTTTTTCCTCAGCTCTTGAATCCTCTTGACCAAGTAAGAAAATTATTTTAAGGATAAATTTTAGTGGATTGAAAGGAAATATCCTGGCTCAACGGGCTGAACAAGGACATAATAGAGGTAGAGCCTTTTTGGCTTTGTGAGCAATTTGAAAGAAAATATATCTAAATCCTCTAATCATTTTAACTAAGTCAATATGGTCTCGATTGAGAATATAAACAAGTTCTAGCAATAACCTAAGTAGAAGATGTCAAAACCTCACAAAAAAGATTAGCCTATTAACTTTAGTTCATTTCACTAGAAAATCAATGAAGATTTACCCATTTATTGCCGAAATTGAGTCGAACTTTACTTAGACTTATCGAACCACCGTATTTAAGATATCGAACATCTATTAAATCGTTTATAGCACTCTGGTGCTTAAAATAATTAACTTTTTAATTAATTCATTAACTATGACCAATCAACCTTATTATTAACTAGGACTTTATCGACATAATAGGTTTTAGGATCAATTTTTTGAGCTCCTTAAGGGGATGTTATCTTCCAATTCCGGATATGGTTACTTGACACAGATAACTAACATGACATACAAACACTGCCACCATCTTAGATACAGAGTATATTGAGTTATCTGACGTAACCCTAACCCATAACAAATCAAAGTCATAGTCAACCTCTTATACCCATCTGAAAATCTTATCAAACTTCATATTAACGTTAAATCATCAAAATCTATATTCTTCAAGACGGTTTGACAAAAGAACACGTCTCTCTTTTTGACAATAATTTTTCCATGTTTGCTTCTTTAAACAAAAAAAAAGTAAAAAAAAGGAAAAAAGGAAAATTATTTAATTTCACACGATCTCATGCTTATTATCTCCAACACATTCATCTAAAAACCAGTTCAAATGCAATAAGAAACTTCACTTGAGTACAAATGTAGAGAATTCAAAGTTCAACATGCTTCTTAAAATAATAAAAATAATAAAGAAAAGAAAAAATCAACATAGTCCAACCAAGTTCACATGATCACTTTGCTTATTCAAACCCCTTACATTTATTACTGCACACCAAACAATTTAGCAGATAATAGGAAAACAACATGATGGATGGTCGAGCAAATCAGTTGTTAAGTAAAGGTATCTTAAGAGTGGGCATGAGAACCAAATCGTGCTTCCTTCTAACAGTGGCACCAAAGGCCTGTCATATCCAACTCTTCATTTTTCATCCCAAACGGCATTTCCCAGTCGAAATGGTAGAGAAGCATAGCAATAGAGAACTCCACATTTGCCAGACCGAACAACATACCAGGACACATTATTCTCCTCCCCGCACCAAATGGTATGAATTCGAGATCGTTCCCTTTGAAATCTATGGACCTTTCCTCAAACCTTTCTGGTATAAACATCTCCGCCTCGTTCCAGTATTTGGGGTCTCTTCCCAGCGCCCATGCATTCACTATAACTCTAGTTTTTGCTGGTATTTTATATCCATTGATCACACAGCTCTCACTGTTTTGTCGAGGGACTAAAAGTGGCAGCGGTGGGTGGTGCAATCTCAACGTCTGTTTGATCACTGATTTGAGGTATTTTAACTCGTTAAACTTGTCTTCATCTACATAGCCTTTGTCTTCGAAAACCCTTCTTACTTCGTCCTGTGCCCTTCGCATAGTGTTAGGATTTCTTATCATTTCTGACATTGCCCAATCCACAACAGTACCAGATGTCTCGCCGCCAGCGAGAAACATATCCTGATACGAAAATGGCAATTAGTAGGGGTGTATGATATTCAAAAATATTTGATAATATCCTAAACAATTAAAAGATAAAAAAAGAAGCTCCATATAACCTCAAAAAAAAAACACATCAACCTCATCTGGCCCTATGATACGTGAGAATTAAAACCACAAAATTTATTTATGAACAAAATGAATTTGTTATGAAAGTTGATCTATTATTGGAAAATTCTTGAATCAAAAATTTAGAATTTTACACTCATATTCGAATTCAAAAATAGAAAAATTAAATTTCCGTACTTATGGATTTGTTATGAAAGTTGATCTATCCGTTGGAAAAGTTATTGAATTCAAAAATTTAGAATTTTTCACCCAAATTCAAATTCAAAAAATACAAAAATTAAATTTCCGTCCCCTTTTGGATTTGAACCAGATTAAAAATGTCTCTAATTTATAAGTTTAATTATCCATATACTTTGATATCTTATTACTATTTTACATTTTATAAACTCATCTTATAAAATATCTAAAATAAACTCAGTCAAACACCTACGTTTACACATAATTGAAGATGAAGAAACATGAAAAACACCAACCAATATCACCGCTTTAACATTATCATCGGTGAGACGCACTGTAATTGAATATTGGTTACAATATCGTGCAAAATTACAATAAAATGATTAATAATAACTATTACAAATGAGATGTCAAGATAACAAGAACTTATCAATAAGTCGCCAAGTTGAACTTCGCGCAAAGACGAAACGCCTCGGTAGTGCTCACGATTGGCGGCTCGTCCCAAAGGTAACGACTTTCGCCTCATTGTAGTAGCACCACAAACAAGTCGAGCCCCCGTGAATCGGACGGAAACGAGGCGAACTCAAGACCAAGAACTATGAGCTAAGAATGCAAGTAGAATGCTTTGCTTTTCTAGAGAGAATAGAATGTTTTGCTTGCTACTTAACTCTAGAATGATGCACTATATATAGACTCCAAGAGGGATGTTCTAAGGTCACAATTGATGACAAACATCAATATTTTGGTAATGAAAGGCCGAAGGCCATGAATCTCATTACTAGCAATTCCACTCACCATCCATTAATTTCAACAATCCACATGAGTGGAAATGCAATATAAATGCAAAGCGCAAAGTTCAGTCCTCGAGGCGATATTGTATTTGGAAAGGTAGCTTGTGGCCTTGAACCTTCCATAGTCGAAATTATCGAGCATACCGCGGCATAGTGGTTATTTCACGTTGAACTAGTCCTCCATGGTGTATCTTGAGACAATAATATTGACACAATATCATCTCAATTTCCATCCGTTCTTACGTTTGTGTCCATTATGGCCTTGGAACACCCTTTGGATTCACAAGTGTACCACTTGAAGCGGCCCCACTTCACACTTGCATAGGTGACTATTACAACCAAGTATTCGCTATACTTGACCTCCTCGAGGTATCAAAGAGTCGTTAAAAGTTAAAACTTAACCTCACCACTTGCGGACTTACAAACACTCCTTTGTTCTCGAGAGAATAGGCATGTTTGAGTGTTTATCACTGCAGTTTTATAACCCGTTGTCCTTTTGAACCATGTTCTCGGACAATCCAATCATCATGGTTGGGTTTCGCTATAATCATCCTTAAGATGTAGATTTAACACCCATTCCTCTAACAGTTTAAACATTTGATCTCGATTAATGCTTTTTGTCGTGGATCCGCTAAATTATCTATTGATTTTACATAATCAATAGTGATAACCCCACCCGTGATCAAATGTCTCACGGTATTGTGTCGTCGATTTAATATGTCGAGACTTACCGTTATAATATATATTTTGTGCCTTCCTATTGCAGATTGACTATCACGGTGAATCAACACGGTATGCACGGGACTCGCTTGACATGGAATATCCTCGAGGAAATTTCTAAGCCATTCGGCTTCTTCAACAACCTTATCTAAAGCTATGAATTCAGATTCCATAGTAGACCTTGCTATACAAGACTATTTCTTGGACTTCCAAGATACAACTCCACCTCCAATAGTGAACACGTATCCACTTGTGGAAAACGAGTCGATTGAGGCAGATATCCAATTAGCATCACTATACCCTTCAAGTACAGTGGCTCACTAGAATAATGAATCGCATAGTGCAGGTAAACTTTAAGTAACCCAATACGCGTTCAAGTGCTTTCCAATGTTTTCTACTTGGATTAGTGTGAAACTACTCAATTTGTTCACGAGCAAGCTAAATCGGTCGGGTACGGTTTGTGAGATACATCAAACTCGATAATCTTAGCATATTCATCTTGACTTATGGGTTCACTCCTATTTGGAGTCAAATGAACACTCGAGTCCCAAGGAGTCTTGAAATAGTTTATCCATTGCATTGAATTTCTTCAACACTTTCTCAAAGAGTGGGATTGTGTCAAAGCAATTCCATTTGACGTTCTAAAATTTTAATTCCAAGAATTACATCCGCCAAACTCATATCTTTCATGCTGAAGTTCTTACTTAGCATTCTTTTGTTTCTCCAATCACACGAGAGTTACTTCCCATTATCAACATGTCATCTACATAAAGACAAACAATAACGAAAACGTTATTCGAATTCTTTACATAGACACACTCGTCACTCTCGTTGATTTTGAAACCATTTGACAACATAACTTTGTCAAATTTCATATGCCATTGCATGGCGCTTGCTTAAGTCCATACAAAGACTTTTGAAGTTTGCATACCTTGTGCTCTTGCCGTGTACTACAAAACCTTCCTACTGTTTCATATAGATCTCTTCTTCTAACTCTCCATACGTAAACACTGCTTTTACATCCATTTGATGAATCTCAAGATTTTGCAAAGCGAAGAATAGCGAGCAGCGTTCTAATAAGTATGTTTAGTCACGGTAGTAGGTATCAAGAAGTCATACCCAAGATTTTGTCTAAACCTCTTGAACTACAAGTCGGCCTTATATTTATCAATAGTGTCATCGACTTATATTTCTTCTTTAGGATCCACTTGCATCCTAAAGCTTTACAACCAGTGGAAGATCTACTAACACCCAAGTATGATTCAACATAATAGACTCTATCTCAATGTCTATTGCTTCTCCACAAATCTGCATTCGGGCTTGATAAAGCTTTTTACGGTAACGGTTCATCATTTAACAATAAAACGACATAATCCGTCCATAAATTTTAGCTTTTCTTACACGATTACCACGTCTAGGTTGCACATCTTCAGGTGTAGACCTAGGTCGTTTTCTATTAGCAGGGCCATAAAAAACTTGCTTAGAACTTGAGGGTTCACCTTCTTCAACAGTATGAGAATTGGTAGAATCTTCCTCAATTCTTTTACTTGAATCATAACTATTCTTATCCTTATTAGGATAGATATTCTCAAAGAATATAGCGTTCCTTGATTCAATTGTTGTTCCCACATGAACATCAGGTATATCAGATTTGTGCACAACAAATCTATAAGCACTACTATTAAGTGCATAACCAATAAAGATACAATCTACCGTTTTAGGTCCAATTATAACTTGTTTTGTAACGGTATTTCAACCTTAGATAAACACCCCACACTTTGAAGTATTTATATGAAGGTTTCCTTCCTTTCCAAAGTTCATAAGGAGTTACATCCTTCCCTTTGATAGGAATCTTGTTCAAGATATAGTTGGCTGTAAGAACAGCTTCCCCCCACATATTCTGGGGTAATCCAGAACTTATTAATAACGATTCATCATCTCCTTAAGAGTTCAATTCTTGCGTTCAACAACACCATTTGATTGAGGCGAATAAGGAGAAAGAGTTTGATGGATTATACCACTTTCGTTGCATAATTCAAACAAACGGAGCCACATATTCTCGACCTCGATCACTTCTTACAACCTTAATTTTGCAATTAAGTTGATTTTCACTTCATTCTTGAAGTTTCAAATGCATCAATTGCTTCATCTTTACTTCTTAATAAATAAAGATAACAATATCTTGTGCAATCGTCAATAAAAGTAATAAAATACTTTTACCACCTCTAGTTTGTACAAACTTTAAATCACAAACATCGATGTGAATTAATTTAGAGGTTTTGAGCTTCTTTCAACGGATTTGAAAGGCAACTTGGTCATTTTGCTTCAACACGATTTCACATTTATCTTGTGTTTTAGATACATCTATTTTAACAAGTTCATGTTAGCGAGTTTCTTTATAGCATTAATATTAACATGACCAAGTCTATAATGCCATAAATCGTAACACTCAAGCAAGTAAGCGGTAGAAGCATTCTCATTAATTTTTGCAATCGCTTTAGAAGGCTTACAAGTTTAACATCGAGTTTGAAAAGATCTTGGAGACATAACCCTTGCCGAGAGTCTTTCCAAACTTTCTAACTATTACATATTCTCCACGAAAATCTATATCAAATTTGGCTCTAGTCAACTTGACGCCAGAGATGAGATTCATGGATCGAAGGAGCATGCAGACATCCTTCCTTGAGTTATTTCCACACCGAGGTAAGTTGAAGTACAACGGTACCAACTCCAAGCACCTTGGAAGTATGATCACTTGCCTCGGTCACAGCCCTATCTTCAACCTCTTTGTAGGTGTAGAACAAGTCTCGATGGACACAAATGTGAACAAGAGCACCGTGTCAAGAAACCAAGTAGGGGTAGGATTTGTGACTTGGTTTACCTCGGTTATCATGGCAACAAAGTCATCTTTGTCCCAAGTGTCAAGTCCTTCTCAACATTGTTGACGTGGCCTTTGCCTTTGTCTTTCTCTTGACTTCGGTAGTCTTTAGCCATGTGCCTGTGCTTATCACGGTTGTAGCACGCTCCGGAAAAACTGGTTTGCGCCTACTTCTTTCCCTCGCCTTTGTTCATCGACGAGGGCTTCCTGAAGGCCCTCCTCGGTCAGTTGCCTTAGCCTCCATCGGACTTTTAGCCTTCAACTCGCTCCTTAACTTGAGCTTCAACTTGAGTCGAGCAACCATGCTTTCAAGGTCATCTCCTTTCGCTTGTGCTTAAGGTAAGATCTGAACCCTTTCCATCCTTCCGCAATTTGTCAATTAAAATTGCAATGGAATATTGTTCAGCAGGCATACCTTCGGCGTGAACATCGTGCAACAGAGCTTGAAACTCGTGTACTTGAGGCATGATCGGTTTTGAATCCACAATCTTGAACTCGGTGAGCTCGGTAACCACAAACTTCTTCGTGCTAGCCTCCTCAACCGGATACTTTTGGTTAAGTGCCTCCCACAACTCTTTGGCAAGATCCTCGACCGCAAATACATTAAATAAGCTATTATCAAGCCCATTTAACACCATATTCGACACGAGATAGTCGGAATGATACCAAGTGTCGTATTTCACGCACTTCTACGTCCGCTTCTTCCTCGGAAGGAATAGGCAGCCCGTTTTCACGCAGAAGCTAGCAAGCCCCATTGTGGTGATGTAAAACATCATCTTATGCGCCCAGCGTTTGAAGTCGACGCCGTGAAAATTGGCGGTTGTTGAGCCACGGAATGCGGGGTTCAAGACCTTTGAGCCATGGTGGAACTCTCATCGCTCCAACGGATTGAGTGGTGGCGAGGCGCCATCGGATTGGTCGACATCTTCAATTTGCACAATAAGGTAATTCAAAGAGAGTTGGGCGTAACTTTTCGTCTTGCGATTGTAATTGAATATTGGTTACAATATCGTGCAAAATTACAATAAAATGATTAATAATAACTATTACAAATGAGATGTCAAGATAACAAGAACTTATCAATAAGTCGCCCAAGTTGAACTTACGCCGCAAGACGAGAAACACCTCGGTAGTGCTCACGATGGCGGCTCGTCCCCAAAGGTAACGACTTTCGCCTCGATCGTAGTAGAACCACAAACAAGTCGAGCCCCACGAATCGGACGGAAACGAGGCGAACTCAAGACCAAGAACTATGAGCTAAGAATGCAAGTACAATGCTTTGCTTTGCTAGAGAGAATAGAATGTTTTGCTTGCTACTTAACTCTAGAATGATGCACTATATATAGCACTCAAGAGGGATGTTCTAAGGTCACAATTGATGACAAACATCAATATTTTGGTAATGAAAGGCCAAAGGCCATGAATCTCATTACTAGCAATTCCCACTCACCATCCATTAATTTCCAATACGCACTTCGTCGTCATCATTTTGATATTTGAGGAGAACATCAGCCAGATCCTCGGACCGTCCCGCGACGACGGAGGATGCTTTGTGTTGGCTAATTATATTCTCAAGGATCTTGTCCGACTACCGGAAAATATTTCTTATCTTGAATTTCATACCGGTGATAATCGGAAGCAATCTATTCGACGGATAAAGATCGACGATACTCAACGTAGATCCCATCTTCAACATCTCTTTGATCGACGATGTCAACGTCTGCTTCTCCTCAACTTCCTTATCGACGAAGGCTCTGCTGGTCACATCGAAGGAAGATAGGTAGTTTCTCTCCGATGATTCAGTGGCGATCTTTCTCGAAACAATCAACCTCATGGCGTTCGCGTTCTCCTCCTCCCCATGGAATGGAAGATCCTCACGCGCCGCGCTCGGTAGCTCAAGCGTGCGAGATCTTCCTCGGTGCCGCCAAGACCGCCATACGAGCCCTGGCCGATGTTGGTGTAGTTGTAAGTTAAAGTTGTGGCGGTAGCCATGGGAGGCCGGTTGGCGAAGGCGCGACGTCGTGGTCTTCAAGACTTGGCTCGCAACTTCCACGGAGAAGGGACTTCGCCTAATTGGAGCCGCATTAGAGGATCCGTGTTTCGTGGCCAAATCTCGAAGATGTAGTGAGGCGAGAGTTTCCCTATGAGAGGTGGAGGTTTCCGATCGTAGTAGCTTCTTCGGCCTGGAATGTCATCCATATATATTTGAGAAATGAGAACCATTATTAACCGTAGATCTTGATGCATTTTATGGTCAGATTAATTCAATTTTACTCGCTTTTTTTAATTTGTTATGCGAAAAGGCCATTTATGTAATATACTCATTTCGCTTAATTATAATATCCCTACAAACAAGGAAATTATGTAGTTATTTTTGGTAGGTATTTATTTTTCCATATCCGTTCTATGATTTGTTTTTGGATAACTGGTTCATTATTTGATTATCATATCTATCTAATAAATATTGTTTACGTTTTTTATGTTTATCGGTTTCGTTGCCATGGAGTTTGCAGGTATTGGTATACATCCTGCTCTAATGTCATCACAATTACAATGATGATATGCATAATATAATGCATGTTATGCATTATTGTGTTACACATATATATTTTTTTTGTTCGCACATATTGATGTTCTTTTTTTTTTCAAACATATCATATTAACAATGGAATCCACAGGTACACATATGCTTTTTGTTGTATTGTTTTGATTCTCACACTATTCATTTTTATTCTTCAAGGTTGTGTTCAAATTTGAACTTGGTTAATTTACTTTTCGTGTCAACATCAATGTGATTTTTATTTTATATCAATGTGTGGAATGATATGTGAATAATATAGTAGTATGATATGCATAATACGTAATCAATTACTTGGTTGTTTGTGCATATAAATTTAATTTATGCATAACTATATGTGAAGGGACATGCATCAAATGAAGGTTCGACTATGTGGATCTCAAGAGTTGGTTTTTCCTTTTGTGATGAAGTAATGAAGCCCAAAACATACATGTCGTTCTCTGGATTGGAAGAGGAGAAAATTTTATGATGCGTATGCAGTTGCGTGTTGTTTTGAGACTCGAAAAAGCTCAATCAAACGTTCTAGAGACAACAAAATCATACTTTTTAGATCAGTCATATTGTTTGCACGAATTCGTGGTTAATGTGCATAATACAGTTTGTAGTATGCATAATTACTATGCATGTTATTATGGTGAATTTTAGTTACTATATCATTTTTATACTTTAAAGGTGATGGATTATGTATATTTGTTGATTTTTTGCGAAAATTTTGTTTTTAATTTCATCCAATTCTTTGACTTCTTTTGTCCATTATTTTTATAAGTAAGGATGCTTATAGTGTCTAGATACATAAAAGAATACATATGCAGATGATTTTGTGTAAGGATAATGTTACATGCATTGTGTATAGTTTAATTATTTTGAGTTAGAAGCTAGTTAGAAGCCAATTATTTTGAAATGTTTGTTGTGCACGATATCAACCTACATTATTCATATCTTTACACTGATTATGCATGACATTTCACCTGCCTAATTTTATCGAGCAAAAAACACTTGTTTCTCGATTATATGTGATGCACACTTATTCATGCATAACTACTCATTAGTTATGCATACCACATTATAGGTTTGCCAAATTTTATAAACCAAAAATACCAAGTTGGCTAATTACATGTCGAGCACTACCATTATAATTCTATGCATAAGTACTAATAATTCATGCATAGAAAACCAATTGAACAAGGCACAATAACTCCAAAATGTAACATCAATCTAATGTAGGGAGATCACGGTATTTTCCATTGTTCAACAACTTAGATCGGAATTGCATAAATTATAAAGCCAACCAAAGATTATGTGAGGTGCACAAAGAGGTCATATGATACGATACAAATAAATCAAAGAAAGTAAAAACAATACAAAAATTATATATTAGTACACAAATGTGTTTACAAACAACCAAGTATATCAACTATACTATCATTTTGCATTAACACATCGTCCTGTCACATTGCATTGACATATTGTTCAAAAAACTAATTAATTGGTATGCACATTGTAAACCACATAAAAGTACTCTTATGCAAATATTTTTTTGGAGTAATGTATAATATATACGAAACACAATCACAACAAAAAAACTCATTTTTTATATGTTTACTACTTAAAAAAAATCAACAATCATTTTGATTTTTACCAGATTTCCAATAAATTTACAACATTGTACAAACAAAAGAAGAAAATCTAAATCAAATCAAAAATTGAAGAATTGAGGGAATAATTCATAGATTGAAAAATCAAATCAACAAACCCAATAAAATCACTTACAATTGCACATTTAGCTTGAATAATTGAAGGAAGAAAATCAAATCAATTGCAATCTAAATTTGGGCAAAATAACAATGGGAAACAACGATGCACAAATGAGAATTTTGATTAAACTAAACCTAGGATGTGCAATTTTAGGTGTGGTCGCAAGAACTCGAAAATGGACAAACGAGGATTCGGGTTGAACTAAGCCTCCGACTTGAAATCACAAATTGCGAGATCTTGAAAATTAGAGAAGAGAACAAGATAGGAAGAGAGGAAGGTCAATAGATTTTATTGCGGTAATTCGAAATGGTGGGTGGGTGGGTTCAATTATGTAATTACAAAATCACCCTTGATGCATTAAATATGGCAAAACGTGTCAAATTTAGTTAATCTTGAACTTATTTATAGATTTAATCTAGACCATTAGATTTAACATTATCTAGGGTGCATATTAGTTCTTATTTCTCATCTTAGGGGTGGTTCTTCTATAACCAACCCTATATATATATATATATATATATATATATATATATATATATATATATATATATATATATATATAAGATGAATCAAATATATATTATTTTATCTAAGTTTTCATTGATTTGCTAGCTTGAATCACACATAATTTAGTATATATTAAGTATTGAAACCGAAATAATGTCATAGATAATAAGTTAAAGGATAGATTACAATAAATCCTTAAAAATAAGGATAAAACCATGTGTTACCTTAAATTAAGAAAAAATTGATTCTTATAAGATTAAATTACTTATATAACCTTGACGGAAAACGCATACAAAATTCATTGCACATATAGTTAATATTTGTAACACAACGAAAATAAATCATGTCCATTCATTTTACTAAAATCAATAGATTAGATTTATTCTTATTTCTTACACTTATTTTCATAATCACATGAATCACCCATATTTATATATATATGGGATCATGTGAGAATATAAATATTGGTAAAATAAGAATATTGACCGAACGATATAAAGTTATTGCACCAAACATATAAATTTGTTGTACCCAATTCAACATATAAAGTATAGTAGTGAACATAAAGTTGTTGCATCGAATTTGGTGCAACTAATTTATACATTTAGTGCAAGCGCTTTATACGCTCAAGTGCAACATTCTTATTTTCATCAATATTTGCATTCTCACGTTAACCCTCATATATATATATATATATATATATGGTTCATGTGAGAATGGAAATAAGTGTGAAAAATATGAATAGATATGTAAGTATAGAATAACTTTCATATTTGTGTACAATCGAATTACTATGTTGCACATATTAGTTTAGCACATATTTCATCTCTTCGTAGCACATATGCTAAATATATTAGTTTAGCATATCTTTCATATGATCTCAGCACAAGAAGGGTTCTAGTCTTTGCCGAATCCGCCGTAGCACACTTAGGAGATGGACCGGTAGGAATGGATAATTTGGTAAGAAATGAGAATGAATCGGGCATTTGATTCGCTGGATCAATGGTTGAGATTTAATTTCGATTGTGCTACATTTTTATATTGTGTGTGCTACGCGGATTACTGTGCAGCACTAGAACCATTCTTGTGCTAGACTGCAATGAAAGATGTGCTAAACTAATATATTTAGCATATGTGCTACGAAGAGATGAAATATGTGTTAAACTAATATGTGCAACATAGTAATTCTGATTGTGCTATACAAATATGAAAGCTATGATAGACTTACATATCTATTCCTATTTCTTACACTTATTTTTATTCTCACAGGAACCATCCCCATATGCATATATATATGTATATATATATATATAGTATCTGATTCCTAGATAGTATGTAGTACCAAATCTATACCACACATTTTGAACATGTGACCGCACCACAAGTTGACACGTGACAACTTTTTGTCGTTCTTTTTATTTTTTTTAAATTTCGCAAGGGATAAAATGGGAAGAAATCAAATTAGCCTTCTTTTTCTTCTCCTCGACGGGCAGTGCACGGTACTGATTTACGCAGCAAACGGCAACGGACTATCACCGGTGGCGGCAACAACATACACGAACAACAACAAACAATAGATTTTAAAAGAAAGAAAAAGAAGAAAAAAAATTTGAGAACATAATTGATGGATTTTGAGAAAAAAATAGAACATGAATTTAATAGATGATTGAATAATCGAGAGAGATGGTGGCTATGACGGTGGTTCACGGTAAAATTCTCCGGTAATCGAGAAAAGATACGGTGGAATGGACGGAGAATGATGGATGAGAGATTTACTATCGAAAACCATAGAACTGCATTGAACAAAATATAAAACTGCATATTGGCACGAAACACAAACATGCATTTAACAAAGCACATTCATGCATTTAACAAAACATGTTCATACATTTCACAAAGTGTTAAAATGCATTGTTGGCAACGGGCGCGAAGCGAGCCTGGGTAACGTCTGAACACGAGCGTAAAGTGGACTCGCATCTCAACCTACATGCATTATTTTGTTAAACTGCATGCATTTTGTGTTTATTTGAATACATAAGTCATTCAACTAAATGCATGGTTCATTTTTCGCAATCACATAACAAATCAAATTACTAATCTACCTCATCAGTGGCGAAATAAGCGAAATTAAGATTAAAAAGTCCAAAAAAAATCTCCACCATAGGATCTATGAGATGAGTGGATGAGATTGAGTACTACATACTACCTCAGACTTGGGTACTATTTGATCCATATATATATATATATATACATAAATTGATTCATATACATACTATCCTTAACATACATAAATGAGAATAAATCATGTTCATTAGATTTGAAAATCACACTATTATTTTTAAATGTACATCTGAATTAGTTATATACATATATCTGTATATAATTATGCATTTGTGTATCTACGCCATAATTTGTGCATTGAATTTGAAGTGTCCATATTGATTTATCAAAGATTGATATTTGTCCTCATGTTTACATTATAAGGGTGTCACATAATAACCAATATATATATATATATATATATATATATACTAATATATACATATATACATATATATATATATATATACTAATATATATATATATATATATATATATATATATATATCTTTTGAGAACTTGAGAACTATATATATAACTTATACATTTTGTGTATAGCTCTTAAATTCTCAAAAATATTTAGTCCTCACTAAATCCAACACACACACACACACACACACACACACACATATATATATATATAGGGGATGGATCAAATGAGAACCATATATATTTTAGGAACTAAGAACTAATCCTCACATTTCATTTGATCTAATCTTGTGGTTGACAATACATATCTATATATATTCGTTTATAATTACCAAAAATGTCAAAAGCATAATTTAGTAAATGATCCAAATTTATTAGCGTATGTATTCCTTAAATCATGGGATTTCATATCTATTAAATACACCTACTTGATTTGTATATGAATAGTTATTATTACTGTTTTCTTCCTCACTTTTCATACGTATCCAGCCTAACAATGGATGCTACAGGTATTCTTTCGTTTTTTGTTGTATAGTTTTGTTTTTAACGCCATCAATTTTTATTTTTCAAGGTCATGTTCAGATTTTCGAAAATGATTATATTTACATGATTTTAGTTATAACGTGCATAATACATAGTATTTTAGGCATATTTGAGTTTTAGAGATCATGATTATTAATTTGAACAACTGAAATTTTAATTTCCATATCACAGTCTATGATATTTACAGTTTTTAGTTGTACAAATATGCTACTGGTACGACGTTATCATTCTAGAAATTAATTATATTGTTACATTTTTTGAAATTTAAAGTGAATAAACATAATTTGCTATGTATATTTTTTAGTATTTAGAATATACAGTTTGTTTCAGTTTTAAGGAATAGTATTATGCATAACACAGTGTATAGTATGCATAGTAAGTTGTACTATTATATACATATATATAATATGTATAAAAATGTCTCTGATATGTATATGTATCATTGTGAAATAGTATGTTATTTTATTTATGTTGCTAATTGTGATATAATATATTATTATACATTGATTGAATGATTCGGTTTGTTACATGATTATATAGTTTAAAGATAGTTACATTGAAGTATTGTAATGTAATTTTGATGTACATGCATAATAAATATATTATTATGCCTAACCATTTTACAGAGGGAAATGAATACAATACATCTTCTGATTTTGTGGAGCATCCGTAGGAAACGATGTTAACCCTCGCCCGAGGATCCATCTTGGGTGTTTAATTCACCATACATTGATTATAATCCTAGCATGCGTCTATATAATTAAAAGCAACACGTTGGGGTTTTCGTGTTTACCTTTGGATCCGCCGAGGTGGATCGAAGCGGGATGAAGCGGATTGAGCGGTCGAGACTCGTGCTTTGACCTTCCGGATCGTATCCGGATACCCAAACTCCAACGCCGAGTGAGGACGAGCTATGGAGAATACTACAAGAAATCACCCTCAACCCTAGGCTAATTTTGAGATTCACTCTAATGAGGTGACCGAAAATTTGCTCTCAATTATTAAGTGTGTCTCAGACTTTATCTCATACCTTATATTTATAATGCACTACCTTAATCCTATATGGAATGTTACCATAATCCTTTATGGAATATTACCATAATCCTATATGGAATATTACCATACTCCTAGGATTATTTCCATACTCTTAGGATTATTTCCATACTCTCAAGATTATTACCATAATCTTATATGGAAAGGATCTATGCATATACCATAAATATAATTATATCCTTGTGGGATAAAGAGAATAAAATCTTTCCTTTGAGAGCAGTAGGGGGCGCCGATTTCTTCCAGTAGCTACGGGCCTGGATGGGCCAGCCCAAGGATCAAATGCAAGGAATAAAGATGGGCCTCAAATAAATTAATTATCTTATGTTCAGCCCAGAACATAAATTAATTTATAAACATTCGATCATTCCACTAGAAAGAATGTTGACTTACCCTTTATTACCGAAGTTGAGTCGGGCTTGCACTTAGACATTACGAATCCCGTATTTAGATATCGAGCGTCCATTAATCATTTATAGCAATGATCGCTTAAAGCGATTAATAACTTCATTTCCTTAAGTAGTACCACTCAACCTTATTATTGTACTTGAGCTAACTCAACCGCGGGGTTTAGTACAATAAACCTTTGAGCTCCTTAAGGGCGTCATCATCCTAAGCGGATACGGTGACTCAATACGAGATAACTAGCGTGACATACAAGATCGCCACCACCCAAGATGCGGAGAATCTTGGGTTAGAACATATAACCCTCACTCATAACAAGTCAGTGATGGTGACAACTCATACTCACCTAATACCTTATCGAGGTTTAGATCATCGTAAGTCACCGAGATCTTGGTTCTTCACGACGGTCGAAAGAAGAACTCATCTCATGTTGTGATCCTTGATACGCCGAGACGCGTCCGGCATAGACAAGCAACTAAGTCAAGTCACTTCTCATCTATCTGCAGCCTAAACCGACAACTCGTCCTTAAGTCGTCTCGGTGTGAAACTTTTATATCTCATTAAGCTTGACCAATCATACGGACTTACGTGATCTTCTACACCTCGTATGATCTAACATATATGAGATAAGGGGACACGGATATATGCAATCAAGTATTCAAATCGGATAGGAGATTGTAATAGTGGTAGCAGAAACATTGTATACAAGCTCAACCAAAGCGCTTTCGATTATCTGAATCCAACAATCTCCCACTTATACTAAAGCAAACTTTTAGTATACAATGTGTCTTTTACTAGCTATTACAAACAACCATCACTTTGCTTCTCCCACTTATACAAAAGTTTCCTTTCTAAGTGGGTGCCATCAGCAAATCAAGTCCTCTAACGTGTCCATCGTAGACTTTTTATGAGCACTTCGTGAATGGATCCGCTAGATTTTCCGTCGTATCAATCTTTTCAATCAGCACGTCACTCGTCTAACGATTTCTCGTATGACATGGTACTTTCTCTCTATGTGTTTAGTCGCTTGTGGGTCCGTGGTTCCTTCGAGTTTGCCATCGCACGAGTTATCACGGTAAACTATGATACTCTTGGGCAAACCGGTACCACACCTAGATCCATGAGTAGTTCTTGAACCATCTGACCTCCTTAGAAGCCTCAAGGCGGCTACATATTCTGCTTCCATGGTAGAGTCCGCAATGCATCATTGCTTTGCACTCGCCAGATCTGGCTCCACCTCCCAAGGTAAACACATGGCCGAGGTTGACTTTTTCTCATCACGGTCGACTTGGAAATCCAGTGCAGTATAACCCAAAGGCATTAGACTATCGCATGGTAAACTAGCCTATAATCTCGAGTCCTTTCGGTGCTTGAGTATATGCTTTCTTGCGATCAATGAGCTTGTCGTGGTTAGGCGATATCTAGCTACTATGCCTACCGCATAGCGGATATCGAACCTCGTGCATAGCATTGCGTACATGAGACTTCCTACGGAAGCGTAAGGAACTTGTCTCATTCCTCTATCTCCTTTGCGGTCATAGGTGACTGCGTTTTGAATAAAGGGCGCCATATGCGAAGGTAGCAATCCTTTCTTGGCGGTGCGCATACTAAAGCAGTAATCACGATATCAATGTAAGGCGCTGAGATAAGCTCAACATTTTCTTCTTGCGATCTCGGTAAACGCGATCCCAAGAATGTACGCTGCATCTCCTAAGTCTTTCATTTGAAACCGATCGGATAGCCAACTCTTTCGTCGATAATGACTTCACGTTGTTGCCAACTAGAAGGATGTCATCTACATAAAGTGCAAGAAATACCACATCACCGTTGACATCTAACCGATACACACAACTCTCGCTAGGCAAGCGGGTAAATCCATAGGATTTACCACCTCGTCAGCGTAAGTTCCATGATCGGGAGGCACGCTTAAGACCATAAATGGATTTCTTAAGCTTCCATACTAGATGCTCTTCACCCTTTACCACATAACCTTTGTGTTGTTGCATATAGATGTCTCTACCTTCCTCAAGGTAACCGTTAGAAAAGCGGTTTTAACATCCATTTGCCAAACCTCTAGGTTCAAGTGGGCTGCTATGGCTAGAAGAATTACGATGGACTTGAGCATTGCTACGGTGAAAGGTCTCATCGAAATCGATGCCCTCAATCGAGTGTACCCTTTCGCCACAAGCACGGCTTTAAAAGCGAAACCTCTCCATGAATCTCTTCCTTTGTATATCCACTTACTACCCATGGCTTCCTTGCCATCGGTAGAGTGTCTTTCATATACATCCATAGCCGTTATGGACTCCATTTCTAAGTCCATAGCGGTGTGCCATGATCTTGCATCAATATCTTGTATCGCCTCCTTGTATGTCCATGGGTCGATTATTGCATGTTCGTCTGCTGGGACTAAATCCGAAGATTCACCCACGAACATAAATCGCTCGGGTTGACGAACAACCCTCCCACTACTGACGAGGTTCTCACAGCACAATGGCAGCGGTGGGTGCGAGATACTTGTGGTTCTCTAACTTGCACAACTTCTCTGTGGGTACCACTTTATGCGGTCGGTATCTCCGGTGGAACTCGACCCACTTCAATTTCTTGAAGTATCGGTGTCGATCCTCCCACTAGACTCGACATCTCGCACCTTTGGCCTGTCGGTGGTGGAATACGATTATCTTCTAATTCTTGAAGAATGATTTCAACTTTGGACTTATGATTTTCATGTAGTCCTCTTCTAAGAATCGAGCATTAGTGCTAATAATGACCTTACGATCCTTGGGACTATAGAATAAACCACCTTCGTTCCTCTAGGATAGCCGATAAACAGACCTTGCGTCGGATCTAGCCTCAACTTGTCGCCTTCTTGTTCAATACATGTCTTTGGGCCCCATATCCTTATGTGGCTTAAAGCGGGCTTGCGCCCAAACCACAACTCGAAAGGGTCTTTTCGGTGACTTGGGCGGTACTAGATTTAGCAAGTATGCATGCCGTCTCTAAGGCATACCCCGAGCGAAATAGGCAATGTAGCATAACTCATCATAGATCTAACCATTTCCAAAAGAGTCCTATTTCTTCGCTCGACACACCATTTTCTTTGTGGTGTGCCCGGTGAAATCTTGTTGGGATGTAATCCCACACTTCACTAGATAGTCCATAAACTCGTTCTTGAGGTATTCGCCACCGCGATCGAGCGATGACTTGATACTTTACCTAGCTTCTCCACTTCCGCCTTAAACTCTTTGAATTTCTCAAAGCATTCGGACTTGCGGTGAAGCGGTATACGTATCCGTACCTTAGTGTCGTCGATGAAAGTGACAAAATACTGCACCTCCACGAGCTTGTGTGGGCATCGGTCCACATAGGTCGAATGGACTAACTCCAACATTTACGTGGCTCTATAACCCTTCGCCTTGAAGGGTGCAGTCGACATCTTACCTTCTATACAGATTCGCGACCGGGGCAGAGTAACCGTGAGATCACCCAACGCTCCATTCTTAGCAGGTCTTTGGATCCTATTTAGATTGATGTGACCTAATCTAAGATGCCGAGAGAAAAGTAGAGTCATCTTGCTGAAGAAAACTTTCTCTTTTAGGGTTTGATGAAGATGCAACATAGTTATAGGTATTATGTTTTGCGAAATAGTATAAGCGAATTATATAAAGTGCCAACACGGATAACCGTCATTTCTTATGATAGAAACACCACTATCAAAAATAATGAATATCCATGAGTAAATAATTTGAAACAGAAACAAGGTTCATGAAAATCCGGCACATATAAAACGTCTTTCAAAACTAAAAGCTGTCCCAAAACATAAAGAAACATCTCCAGCGGCAGCGACCGACTTCGCCCGCGTTGCCCATGGAGATCGTTATCTCGCCATCAAAGCGACTCCCTTGTCGCGGGAACCCGCAGGTGTAACAAACATGATCGGTTGCGCCGTATCTACTACCCAAGAATGGGTAGAACAAGTCGCTAAACATGTTTCGTTACTAAAGCAAATGGCGTACTTGAGCCTTGAGCATATGGCACTTGGCCTTCCAATGCCCGTCTTGCCGCACTTGAAGCACTTGCCCTCTCCTTGGCTTCTTCAAGCCTCCGGTGGCAACCATGTTTTGTTCCCATTCTCCCACTAATTCCTCGCCTCTGCCACCTTGGCACCCCTTTTCTATTTCCATTTTGCGATGAAAATTTTGGGCCCTTAGATGTGCTAGCAAGAGCATGTGCTCCTTTTCCCATAACTCCTTCCATGAACGAGATCATTAAGCAAGCGACTAAGTGTAAACTCGGTCTTGCTCATGATCGCATTCAAAGTTCTCAAAAGACTTGGGCGGTGTATTGAGGATGATATCGACCTTGGCCGCCGTCAATACCTCCTCCCAACCGATCAAGACTATCCATGAGATGAGTCATGTGGGAGACATGTTCATGGACCGAACTTCCTTCTTCCATCTTACACGCCAAGATTTCTCTCATTGTGTGGGCGGATTGTCCGATCCGATCGCCCAAACTTACTCTCGAGACTTGACCAAATATCGGTCGCGTCTACCATCGGTCGATCTGCGACTGCAAGCCTTTGGACATCGTAGTCATCATATAGCATTTAGCCATATTGTTTGACTTATTCCAAAGTCGCTTGACTCTCATTCGCTTTCGTTAGTCGATCGTCGATGAAGGGCGTCGGGTTTAGAGTAGTGAGAACAAACATGTGTTCTTCAACGATAAGAACATATTCCATGTTTCGTTTCCACTCGATAAAATTTGGACGGATAACGGATTTTGTGCGAGCATATTGATAATCGCGTAAGAGACATATCTCGAAGCGATAATGTAAACACATAAGCATACGATCGCATATAATTACGTAACAATAATATTGTAACCTTTGATAAAACAATATTAATTGAAACCTCCAATCGCGAGGAATCCCACATGCAAGCCACGCGTGTGGGCGTTTACATGAACCCCTCGACTGAGACTAAAATATACCTTTTAGTCGTTTAATTTCAATCCATGTCAACTTATCCTTATGACAAATGAAATTAATGATTGGACCTTACTAGACCACATCACTATCGCAAGAAGGGACTTGGCGGGAAGTTGTACTTGAGGTGATGTCTAGCAATGACCACAATTTTAACAAATAGAAGATGAATTCTTAGAATTGGTATACTCGCTCGGACCATACTGCTTCCAATTCAAATTCTTTTGTTATCTCATTTTATATCTATCTCTAGAGAACTTATGAAAATCGCACATGCAAGCCCGCGTGTGGGCGTTTACATGAAACTCCCACTTCTCAATAGATTTAAAATGTTTTATTTAGAAATCTCATCTAACAAACTTATGATAAGCGGTCAAGCAAGCAAGCGCGTGTGGGCGTTTACTCACGGTCGTCTCACTTTGTTTAGAGATCAAAAGTGGAGGTCTTGACATTTTAATTTGAAAAATTAATTTGTCGGGTTGCTTGTAGTCTTTTTATTCAAAAGGTTTGTCCATGCAGATCACGTAATCTAGCATGCTTTTCTATAGAACTCAACATGTAAAACATGCTCGCAGAATTCTAAAATATGCTTGATAAGCGCGATAAACCTAGCATGCTTACTATGCGCATCCAATTACGTAAAACACTTAAGGTTTGTCGGCGTAATATAAACATACATAGCATACTCTTGCATAATTTAAACATCCACGACATGCATATGAGCGATAAAAATAAAATAAAACGTTCATCGCGGCCAATCGTGAAACCGTACAATTAAATCTAATCTATTACATAGATTTACAAAGTACGATAATAAAACTCAAAACGGACCTCGCGTGCCCGCACGCGGACGGATTCAACAATTGGGCCTCGCGTGCAGGCGCGGGCGGAAAAAGCGGAAGCGGTGCGGGCGGTCGGCCCAAAAGTCTTGGGCGGCGCTGAGGGCAAAAGCCGATCGCGCGCCAGCGCGCGCCGCTCGCGCGCTCCTCGCTGAGCTGCCTCGCGGTCGCTAACGCGACCGCGACCCATCGAGCTTACGCGTCGCGGCCACGCCCAAGCGCCGCGACGTCCGCCGAGACATCGTCGCCAGCGGCCATACCTCGCGACCGCGAGTGCGCTCGCCAGCGCGGGTTTCATGTGACGCGCGCCGTCGCCCGCTCTTTCGCCGACGGCGCGCAAGCAGCGGGTAATCCTCGCGACCGCGAAGTTCGCTCGCTAAGCGCCGAGGATCCAGCGACGCGCCCGTGTCGCCGCAGCCCTCGCGATCGCCCTAGCGACCGCGAGACTCGCCGCCATGAAACCACCCAGTCTGCCGAGAACCTGTTTTCCGTCGTTTGGTTCTTCGTTCGCTCGCTTCGTTCTTCTTTACAGACAAGATTTACATAATAAAATCTAATCTAACCACGGATTTTCTCGTGGTGTAAAACAAAACCAACAAAACAAAGCGAGCCACGATGAGCGACAAATTCACAATTATAAAAGCATGCGTAATAATCAGCGTGAATTAATGTAGGGAAAACCTATGTTCCCCCTCGATACCCGAGGATCCATCTTGGGTGTTTAATTCACCATACATTGATTATAAACCTAGCATGCGTCTATATAATTAAATCAAACACGTTGGGGTTTTACGTGTTTACCTTTGGATCCCAAGAGGTGGATGGAACGAGATGAACGGATCGAACGGATCGGACTCGTGCTTTGACCTTCCGGATCGTATCCCGATTGCCAAACTCCAACGTCGAGTGAGGACGATCTATGGAGAATACTACAAGAAATCACCCTAAACCCTAGGCAAATTTTCGAGATTCACTCTAATGAGGGACGAAAATTGTGCTCTCAATACTTAAGCATTGTCTAGACATTATCTCATACCTTATATTTATAATGCACTACCTTAATCCCATATGGAAACTACCATAATCCTATATGGAAATTACCATAATCCTATATGGAAAAATACCATAATCTTAGGATTATTTCCATACTCTCAGGATTATTTCCATACTCTCAGGATTATTACCATAATCTTATATGGAAAGGATCTATGCATATACCATAAATATAATAATATCCTTGTGGGATAAAGAGAATAAAATCTTTCCTTTGAGAAGCGGTAGGGGCGCCGATTTCTTCCAAGAGTAATGGGCTGGATGGGCCACCAGGATCAAATGCAAGGAATAAAGATGGGCCTCAAATAAATTAATTATCTTATGTTCAGCCCAGAACATAAATTAATTTATAAACATTCGATCATGCCACTAGAGAAAGAATGTTGACTTACCCCTTTATTACCGAAGTTGAGTCGGGCTTGCACTTAGATATTACGAATCCCCGTATTTAAGATATCGAACGTCCATTAATCATTTATAGCAATCTGACTGCTTAAAACGATTAATAACTTCATTTCTTAAGTAGTACCACTCAACCTTATTATTGTACTTGAGCTAACTCAACTGCAGAGTTTAGTACAATAAATCTTTTGAGCTCCTTAAGGGACGTCATCATCCTAAACGGATACGGTGACTCACATCTGAGATAACTAGCGTGACATACAAGATCGCCACCACCCAAGACGCGGAGAATCTTGGGTTAGAACATATAACCTCACTCATAACAAGTCAAAGTGATGGTCGAGAATTCATACTCACCTAATACCTTATCGAGGTTTAGATCATCGTAAGTCACCGAGATCTTGGTTCTTCACGACGGTCGAAAGAAGAACACATCTCACCGTGATCCTTCAATACGTCGAGACGCATCAAGATAGACAAGCAACTAAGTCAAGTCACTTCTCATCTATCCGCAGCCTAAACCAACAACTCGTCCTTAAGTCGTCTCATTTGTGAAACTTTTATATCTCATTAAGCTTGACCAATCATACGGACTTACGTGATCTTCTACACATCGTATGATCTAACTTATATATGAGATAAGGGACACAGATATATGCAATCAAGTATTCAAATCGATAGGAGATTGTAATAGTGGTAATAGAAACATTGTATACAAGCTCAACCAAACCGCTTTCAAGATACAAATCCAACAATCTCCCACTTATACTAAAGCAAACTTTTAGTATACAATGTGTCTTTCTACTAGCTATTACAAACAACCATCACTTTGCTTCTCCCACTTATACAAAAGTTTCCTTTCTAAGTGGGTGCCATCAAGCGCAATCCAAGTCCTCTAACGTGTCCATCGTAGACTTTTTGCGGCAGGCTCTTCGTGAATGGATCCGCTAGATTTTCCGTTGTATCAATCTTTTCTATCAAGACGTCACCGCCTAACGATTTCTCGTATGACATGGTACTTTCTCTCTATGTGTTTGGTCGCTTGTGGGTCCGTGGTTCCTTCGAGTTTGCATCGCCTCGAGTTATCACAAGAACTATGATACTCTTGGGCAAACCAGGTACCACATCTAGATCCATGAGGTAGTTCTTGAACCATACAGCCTCCTTAGAAGCCTCCGAAGCGGCTACATATTCGGCTTCCATGGTAGAGTCCGCAATGCATCGCTGCTTTGCACTCCGCCAGGATACGGCTCCACCTCCCAAGGTAAACACATAGCCCGAGGTAGACTTTTTCTCATCACGGTCACTTGGAAACCGAGTCTCAGATAACCCAAAGGCATTAGACTATCTCGCATGGTAAACCAGCCTATAATCTCGAGTCCTTTTCGGTACTTGAGTATATGCTTTATCGCAGTCCAATGAGCTTGTCCGAGGTTAGGCGATATCTAGCTACTATGCCTACCGCAGCGTATATCGGGCCTCGTGCATAGCATTGCGTACATGAGACTTCCTACGGCGAAGCGTAAGGAACTTGTCTCATTCCTCTATCTCCTTTGCGGTCATGGGTGATGCGTTTTAGATAAAGGAACGCCATGTCCGAAAGGTAGCAATCCTTTCTTGGCGGTCCGCATACTAAAACGAGTAATCACAAGATCAATGTAAGACGCCCGAGATAAGCTCAATATTTTCTTCTTGCGATCTCGGTAAACCTTGATCCCAAGAATGTGTACGCATCTCCTAAGTCTTTCATTTGAAACTGATCGGATAGCCAACTCTTTACGTCGATAATGACTTCACGTTGTTGCCAATAGAAGGATGTCATCTACATAAAGTGCAAGAAATACCACATCACCGTTGACATCTAACCGATACACACAACTCTCGCTAGGCAATGGGTAAATCCATAGGACTTTACTACTCTCAAAGCGTAAGTTCCATGATCGGGAGGCTCGCTTAAGCCCATAAATGGACTTCTTAAGCTTCCATACTAGATGCTCTTCACCCTTTACCACATAACCTTGTGTTGTCTGCATATAAATGTCTCTACCTTCCTCAAAGTAACCGCTTAGAAAAGCGGTTTTAACATCCATTTGCCAAACCTCTAGGTTCAGTGGGCTGCTATGGCTAGAAGAATTCGATGGACTTGAGCATTGCTACGGTGAAAAGGTCTCATCGAAATCGATGCCCTCAACTGAGTGTACCCTTTCGCCATAAGCACGGCTTTAAAAGCGAAACCTCTCAATCGGAATCTCTTCCTCAGATATCCACTTACTACCTATGGCTTCCTTGCCATCCGGTAGAGGTGACTTTTCATATACATCCATAGCCGTTATGGACTCCATTTCTAAGTCCATAGCGGTGTGCCATGATCTTGCATCTATATCTTGTATCGCCTCCTTGTATGTCCATGGGTCGATTATTGCATGTTCGTCTGCTGGGAATAAACCAAGATTCACCCACGAACATAAATCGCTCGGGTTGACGAACAACCCTCCCACTACGACGAGGTTCTACAGCACAATGGCAACGGTGGGTGCAGATACTTGTGGTTCTCTAACTTGCACATCTTGCGTGTAGGTACCACTTATGCGGTCGGTATCTCCGGTGGAACTCGACCCACTTCAATTTCTTAAAGTATCCGTGTCGATCCTCCCACTAGACTCGACATCTCGCACCTTTCGCCTATTCGGTGGTGGAATATGATCATCTTCTAATTCTTGAAGAATGATTTCAACTTTGGATTTATGATTTTCATGTAGTCCTCTTCTAAGAATCGAGCATTAGTGCTAATAATGACCTTCCGATCCTTAGACTATAGAATAAACCACCTTCATTCCTCTAGGATAGCCAATAAACGACCTTGCGTCGGATCTAGCCTCCAACTTGTCGCCTTCTTGTTCAAAGACGTGTCGGATCGCCCCATATCCTTATGTGGTTTAAACTAGGCTTGCAGCCCAAACCACAACTCGAAAGGGTCTTTTCGATCGACTTGGATGGTACTAGATTTAGCAAGTATGCCGCTGTTTCTAAGGCATACCCCCAGAACGAAATAGGCAATGTTGCATAACTCATCATTGATCTAACCATTTCCAAAAGAGTCCTATTTCTTCGCTCTGACACACCATTTTGCTGTGGTGTGCCCGGTGAAATCTTGTTGGGATGTAATCCCACACTTCACTAGATAGTCCATAAACTCGTTATCGAGGTATTCACCACCGCGATCAGAACGCAGTGACTTGATACTTTTACCTAGCTTCGTCTCCACTTCCGCCTTAAACTCTTTGAATTTCTCAAAGCATTCAGACTTGCGGTGAAGCAGGTATATGTATCCGTACCTTGAGTAATCGTCAATGAAAGTGACAAAATACTGCATTCTCCACGAGTTTGTGTGGACATCGGTCCACAGGTCGAATGGACTAACTCCAACATTTCTTTGGCTCTATAACCCTTCGCTTTGAAGGGTCTGGTCGACATCTTACCTTCTATACAGGATTCGCAGACTGGGAACGGAGTAACCGTGAGATTACCTAACGCTCCATTCTTAGCCAGTCTTTGGATCCTATTTAGATTGATGTGACCTAATCTAAGATGCCAGAGAAAAGTAGAGTCATCTTGCGAAGAAAACTTTCTCTTTTTAGGGTTTGATGTAGATGCAACATAGTTATAGGTATTATGTTTTGCAGAAATAGTATAAAGCGAATTATATAAGGTGCCAACACAGATAACTTCGTCATTTCTTATGATAGAAACACCACTATCAAAAATAATGTAATATCCATGAGTAAATAATTTCAAAGCAGAAACAAGGTTCCATGAAAATCCGCACATATAAAACGCGTCTTTCAAAACTAAAGCTGTTGTCCCAAAACATAAAGAACATCTCCAATCGCGCAGCCGACTTTCGCGCGTTGCCCATGGAGATCGTTATCTCGCCATCAAACAGACTCCCTTGTCCGCAGGAACCTCGCAGGTGTAACAAACATGATCGATTCGCCAGATCTACTACCCAAGAATGGGTAGAACAAGTCGCTAAACATGTTTCACACTAAAGCAAATGGCGTACCTTGAGCCTTGAGCATAGGGCACTGGCCTTCCAATGCCCGTCCCACCGCACTTGAAGCACTTGCCCTTCTCCTTTGGCTTCTTCAAGCCTCCGGTGGCAACCATGTTCTTGCTCCCATTACTCCCACTATTTCCTCGCCTCTACCACCTTTGGTACCCCTTTTCTATTTCCATTTTGCGATGAAAATTTTGGGCCCTTAGATGTGCTAGCAAGAGCATGTGCTCCTTTTCCCATAACTCCTTCCGCAAAGAACGAGATCATTAAGCAACCGACTAAGTGTAAACTCGGTCTTGATCATGATCGATTCACGCGAAAGTTCTCAAAAGACTTGGGCGGTGTATTGAGGATGATATCGACCCGCTTCACGTCAATACCTCCTCCCAACCGATCAAGACTATCCATGAGATGAGTCATGTGGGAGACATGTTCATGGACCGAACTTCCTTCTTCCATCTTACACGCCAAGATTTCTCTCATTGTGTGGAAGCGATCGTCCGATCCGATCGCCCAAACTTACTCTCGAGACTTGACCAAATATCGTCGCGTCTCACCATCGATCGATGTGCAATGCAAGCCTTTGGACATAGTAGTCATCATATAGCATTTAGCCATATTGTTTGACTTATTCCAAAGTCCGCCGACTCTCCGCTCATTAGTCGATCGCGATGAAGGGCATCGGGTTTGGGAGTAGTGAGAACAAACATGTGTTCTTCACGATAAGAACATATTCCATGTTTCGCTTCCACTCGATAAAATTTGGATCGGATAACGGATTTTGTGCGAGCATATTGATAATCGCGAAGAGACATATCTCGAAACGATAATGTAAAACACATAAGCATACGATCGCAAATAATTCGTAACAATAATATTGTAACCTTTTGATAAAACAATATTAATTGAAACCTCCAATCGCCCAAGGAATTCCACATGCAAGCCACGCGTGTGGGCGTTTACACATGAACCCCTCGACTGCACTAAAATATACCTTTTAGTCGCTTAATTTCAATCCATGTCAACTTATCCTTTTGACAAATGAAATTAACGATTGGACCTTACTAGACCACATCACTATCGCAAGAAGGACTTGGCGGGAAGTTGTACTTGAGGTGATGTCTAAGCAATGACCACAATTTTAAAGCAGAAATGAATTTTAGAATTGGTATACTCACTCGGACCATACCGCTTCCAATTCAAATTTTTTGTTATCTCATTTTATATCTATCTCTAGAGAACTTATGAAAATCGCACATGCAAGCCACGCGTGTGATCGCCACATGAAACTCCCACTTCTCAATAGATTTAAAATGTTTTATTTAGAAATCTCATCTAACAAACTTATGATAAACAATGCAAGCAAGCCGCAGCGTGTGGGCGTTTACTCACGGTCGCCTCACTTTGTTTAGAGATCAAAAGTGAAGGTCTCGACATTTTAATTTGAAAAATTAATTTGTCGGGTTGCTTGCTTAGTCTTTTTATTCAAAAGGTTTGTCCATGCAGATCACGTAATCCTAGCATGCTTTTCTATAGAACTCAACATGTAAAACATGCTCGCAGTAATTCTAAAATATGCTTGATAAACGCGATAAACCTAGCATGCTTACTATGCGCATCTAATTACGTAAAACACATAAAGGTTTGTCAACGTAATATAAACATACATAGCATGCTACTGCATAATTTAAACATCCACGACATGCATATGAACGATAAAATAAAATAAAACGCTCATCGCGCCCAATCGTGAAACCCTGCACATTTAAATCTAATCTATTACATAGATTTACAAAGTATGTAATTAAACATCGGCAGGCCTCGCGCACCCGCACGGACCGGATTCAACAATGGGCCTCGCGTGCGGGCACGGACCGAAAATCTGAAAAATGTGCGGGCCGGTCGGCCCAATCTCAGGCCGGGCGCGATAAGGCAAAGCCCGGCCACCGCCACCACCGTCGGCAGCGTGCTTGCATGTCCTCGCGGTCGCTAAAGCGATCGCGACCGACGAAAGGCACACGCTGCCACCGCCCGAGTGCCAAACGCTCACCGAGAGACGCCGTCGCCCGGCGGCCAAACTCACGACCGCAAGTGCGCCGCCTGCGCCGGGTTTCTCGCCAACAACGCCGCCGTCGCCCGCTAGCTCGCGACGGCGCGAGCCTCGCGGGTAATCCTCGCGACCATGAAGCTCGCTCGCTAAGCGCCAGGATCTCGCGAGAATGCGCGCCCGTCGCCGCAGCCCTCGCGATCGCCCTTGCGACCGCGAGGCTCGCCATGAAACCACGCAGAGATGGCGGAGAGACTGCTTTTTCCCGTCGTTTCGTTCTTCGTTCTTTCGTCTCGTTCTTCTTTTACGTATAAGATTTACATAATAAAATCTAATCTAACCACGGATTTTCTCGTGGTGTAAAAACAAAAACCAACAAAAACAATAAACGAGCCACGATGAACGACAGATCCACAATTATTAAAACGCACGTAATAATCAAACGTGAATTAATCCAACAGAGCCAAGATTCTGATCCCAGGCTCTGATACCAATTGTAAGGGAAAACCTATGTTAACCCTCGCCCCGAGGATCCATCTTGGGTGTTTAATTCACCATACATTGATTATAAACCTAGCATGCGTCTATATAATTAAATCGAAACACGTAGGGGTTTTCACGTGTTTACCTTTGGATCTGAAGAGGTCGATGGAACGAGATGAATGGATCGAACGGATCGGACTCGTGCTTTGACCTTCTGGACTGTATCCCGATTGCCAATCTCCAACGTCGAGTGAGGACGATCTATGGAGAATACTACAAGAAATCACCCTAAACCCTAGGCAAATTTTCGAGATTCTCTCTTATGGAGGGGACGAAAATTGTGCTCTCAATACTTAAGCATTAACCTAGACATTATCTCATACCTTATATTTATAATGCACTACCTTAATCCCATATGGAAACTACCATAATCCTATATGGAAATTACCATAATCCTATATGGAAAAATACCATAATCTTAGGATTATTTCCATACTCTCAGGATTATTTCCATACTCTCAGGATTATTACCATAATCTTATATGGAAAGGATCTATGCATATACCATAAATATAATAATATCCTTGTGGGATAAAGAGAATAAAATCTTTCCTTTGAGAGAAAGAGGGCGCGATTTCTTCAAAGAGTAATGGGTCTGGATGGGCCACCTGTGGATCAAATGCAAGGAATAAAGATGGGCCTCAAATAAATTAATTATCTTATGTTCAGCCCAGAACATAAATTAATTTATAAACATTCGATCATGCCACTAGAGAAAGAATGTTGACTTATCCCTTTATTACCGAAGTTGAGTCGGGCTTGCACTTAGACATTACGAATCCCCGTATTTAAGATATCGAACGTCCATTAATCATTTATAGCAACTGATCGCTTAAACGATTAATAACTTCATTTCCTTAAGTAGTACCACTCAACCTTATTATTGTACTTGAGCTAACTCAACTGCGGGGTTTAGTACAATAAACCTTTGAGCTCCTTAAGGACGCCATCATCCTAAACGGATACGGTGACTCGACTGAGATAACTAGCGTGACATACAAGACCGCCACCACCCAAGATGCGGAGAATCTTGGGTTAGAGCATATAACCTCACTCATAACAAGTCAAAGTGATGGTCAAGAACTCATACTCACCTAATACCTTATCGAGGTTTAGATCATCGTAAGTCACCGAGATCTTGGTTCTTCACGACGGTCGAAAGAAGAACACATCTCACCGTGATCCTTCAATACGTCGAGACGCATCAAAGATAGACAAGCAACTAAGTCAAGTCACTCTTATCTATACCGCAGACTAAACCAACAACTCGTCCTTAAGTCGTCTCGGTTTGTGAAACTTTTATATCTCATTAAGCTTGACCAATCATACGAGACTTCTTTGATCTTCTACACAATCGTATGATCTAACTTATATATGAGATAAGGGACATGATATATGCAATCAAGTATTCAAATCGATAGGAGATTGTAATAGTGATAACAGAAACATTGTATACAAGCTCAACCAAACCGCTTTCGGTGTACAAATCCAACAGAGAATGGTTATCAGTAGCATTAAGCAAAAGAAAGCAGAGAGCTTGTCTGACTATTAGGAACGGTTTCAGCAATTGTGTTGTAAATGCCATGATCATGGATTTTCTGAATGTCAATTGCTTACTAACTACTTTTATCGTGGTATGTCTGCTCTTGATAGGAAGATTGTTGATGCTGCGTGTGGGGGAAGTTTAACCAACAAAACATTGAAGGAAGCCACACAACTTATTGCTAATATGGTTTCCAATGGACAACAATATGAAGATGAGGATGATGACCACATGCACCAGTTCACAGGCGTAAACTTCGGGAGTGAACGAGAAAATTGGTGCTCTAACTTCCTTAGTTAGAGGCCTTGCCGTAGCTCAAACTCAGAAGATGAAATGTGAGATTTGTCTTGAAAATACTCATTATACTGATTATTGTCCTACTTTGTAGGAAAATCGCGACGAGCAAGCATGCATGGGATCTGGAGATGAGCAACATATGAATGCACAAAGGTATAGAAGAAACGATCATTTCTCCAACACATATAATCCAGGCTGGAGAAACCACCCAAATTTCAGATGGAATCAGCAAGAGCCTGGAACTTATGCGCAGAAACCTGTGCAAGCTGGTCAGTATGCCCATCCCGCCCGTGCAGAATCGAATATGAGTGATATCATGAAGAGTCTCGCCTAGAGTAGTGAAATTGTCAAGAACTTGGTGCAAAGTCAGCAAGCATTCCAGCAAGAGACACAAGCCGTGTTGGGAAGTGTGGGCACACAGATTACTCAGTTGGCCACTCAAATGAATCGGATACAATAACCAAGGGAAACTTCCTTCTTAAACGGAGTTGAATCCAAAGAAAAATGTGTCTGCTGTTATTCTAAGGAGTGAGAAGATGTTAGTTGAACCGGAGCCTAAAAAGAAAGATAAGGAAGTAAAACATGAAGAATCTGAGAAAACCCAAAGCCATGAGGAGCTACAAACTTCCACAGAGATCAATTCCTCAAAGGTAAGTGGAGAACCTAAAGTTTCAAATTCTCAATCATTGATTACACCTCCATTTCCTTCCAGGTTGGCACGAAACAAGAAAGATGAGGATGATAAAGACATTTTGGAAGTTTTCGTAGGTAGAGATAAACTTACCTCGATTGATGCAATTAAACAAGTTCCTGTGCACGCAAAATTCTCACGAGATTTGCTCTAAAAAACGAAGTTTGGGAATGATGCAAAAATAAGAGTAAGTGAGAATGTGCATGTCGTTATTCAAAGAAAATTGCCGCAAAAGTGTAAGGATCCTATTATGTTTACTATTCCATGCATAATTGGCAATCGAGGATCGAGAAAGTCATGTTAGATCTAGCGCATCAATAAATGTCACACCATACTGTGTATAAGGAATTAAATTTAGGGCCTTTGAAGCAAATGGTGTTGTCATTCAATTAGCGATAGGTCTAATGCATATCCCGAATGTGTTGTTGAGAATATTCTTGTGAAAGTAAATGATATGTATTTTCCCGCAAATTTTATGTTGTCGACATGGATGATTTCTGCTCTAAAGAGATCTTTGATTTTATTAGAATACCATTCATGAAAACCGCTAGAGCAAAAATTGATGTGGATAAGGGTCATTAGCCTCGAATTTGATGGAGACATAGTCACATTTAATGTATTTGAAGCTATGAAGATGTTAAAGATCCCGGATCTGCTTTCACGATTGATATTATCAATTCGTTGGTTGAAAACTTTGTTGAGAATTTCATGGATGATGAGCTAGAGCACGTTCTTGTTAGTGCATTGAGTGAAGAAGATGGAAAACAGAGGAAAATGACGCCATTAAAGAGATTATCAAGCTGATGTACTCATGGAAGAAGTTCCAATTCGGCACCTGTCGAGCAGGATGCCCATCCCGACCAGTACAGAACAGATTTTCCATCTATTGAGAAACCACCCAAGCTGGAGTTGAAGGTGTT
Organism: Salvia rosmarinus; assembly: GCA_036937905.1. NCBI lineage: Eukaryota > Viridiplantae > Streptophyta > Magnoliopsida > Lamiales > Lamiaceae > Salvia > Salvia rosmarinus. The sequence continues at coordinate 58,346,513 of CM072815.1, read as the reverse complement.
ACCTCAGCATTTGAAGTATCTTTTCTTGGGGGAGCACGACACACTGCCGGTCATAATAAGCAAAGACCTTTGTGAAGAGCAAGAGGTAAGATTGGTTAAACTTTTGAAGATGCACAAAACTGCCATTGGTTGGACTTTAGCCGGCATCAAATGTACAAGTCCCTCTACTTGCATGCATAGAATCTTACTTAAGCCTAACAGTAAACCTTCTAGAGATCCTCAAAGAAAATTGAACCCTGCCATGAAAGAAGTTGTGCTTAAAGAAATTCTTAAATTGCTTGATTTAGGGATTATTTATCCAATTTCTAATAGTGCATGGGTTAGTCCTGTTCATGTGGTACCTAAGAAGTCTGGTTTTCAGTTAGTCAAAAATGAGAAGAATGAATTGATGAGGCTTCAAACTGGTTGGCGTATGTGCATAGATTTTAGGATGTTGAATAATGCCACTAGGAAGATCATTTTCCTTTACCATTTATTGATGAGATGCTTGAAAGGTTGGCTGGAAAAGAGTTCTTTTATTTTCTTGATGGCTATTCAGGTTATTTCAAATTTTTGTAGCTTAATAAGATCAAGAAAAAACTACTTTTACTTGTCCGTTTGGCACATTTGCATGTCGTCGTATGCCATTTGGATTATGTAACGCTCCTGGTACTTTTCAACGGTGTATGATGAGTATTTTTTCTGATATGATTGAGAACTGCATTGAAATTTTTATGGATGATTTTACAGTTCATGGAGATTCTTTTGATAATTGTTTGACTAATCTTGATCTAGTTGCAGAGATGCATCGACACTAATCTTGTGTTAAATTTTGAAAAGTGTCATTTTATGGTCGGGAGGAATTGTGCTTGGTCATGTGATTTCGAAGAGGTGTAGAAGTAGATAAGGTAAAATTAATCTGATTGTCAAGTTACCTTATCCATCTACCGTGAAAGAGATTCGTGCTTTCTAAGGCCATGCAGTGTTTTACAGCGTTTCATAAAAGACTTCTCAAGACCCGCCCAACCTCTCACAAGGTTGCTTCATCAAGATGTGACTTTATGTTCGATGAAAATGCAAGGAAGCTTTTGATCTTTTAAAACATAAGTGACCTCAACCCCATCATTCGACCACCAACTGCGGGAGAGCCATTCGAGATCATATGTGATGCCGTGATTTTGCCGTTGAGTCGTTTCGGGCAAAGAGTTGGGAAAGAAAGTCATGTTATCTATTATGCTTCCAAGACTCTCAACCCCACTCAATGCAACTACACAACAACGTAAAAGGAGCTGCCATTGTTTTGCTTGTGAAAAATTTAGATCATATTTGATTAGTTCTAAAGTCAGATATTCCGATCATGCACTCTCAAGTATTTGCTTTCCAAAAGGAATCTAAACCTCGTTTAATTCATTGGATACTTTTGCTGCAGGAATTTGACTTGGAAATCAAGGATAAGAAGGGAGCCGAGAATGTAGTTGCTGATCATCTCAGCAGACTACAGTTGAAGTCAGACGGTATGCCCATACCAGACGACTTTCCAGACGAACAAAACGAGTGTTGAAGGTAAGACTCCATGGTATGCTGATTTGGTTAATTATTTAATGGCTAAAGTTTTTCCTAAGGGAATGGAAACGGCACACAAGAACAAATTGAGGAGTCAAGAAAGTATTTCATATGGGACGATCCTTATTTATGGAAAACATGCTCTGATCAAGTCATTCGGCGTTGCATTCCTGATGATGAGATTCATTCCATTTTGGAGTTTTGTCATGCCCACGCATGTGGAGGTCATTTTGGTCCGAAGCAGACAGATGTTTCATAAAATTCTAGATAGTGATTTCTATTGGGAAACAATCTTTAAGGATGCCTACAATTTCTGTAAGAGCTGTGACCGCTGCCATCGAACAGGTAATATCTCTTCTCGTAATGAGATGCCTCAAGTTCCTATCTTAGTGTGTGAAATTTTTGATGTTTGGGGTATGGATTTTATGGTTCCATTTCCTAGTTCATTTGGAAATTCTTACATTTTATTAGTTGTCGACTATGTTTGAAGTGGGTGGAAGTCAAGGCCACCCGAACTAACGATTCCAAAGTGATTGGTGTTTCTTAGACTAACATTTTTAACGGTAGTGTACTCGTGCCATCATAAGTGATCAAGGATCTCATTTTGCAATGTAACTTCGAGGCGTTGTTCAAGAAATATGGAGTTCATCATAGGGTTGCCACTGCCTACCATCCGCAGTCAAATGGACATGCTGAAGTTTCCAATCGGGATATGAAAAGTATACTTGAGAAGACAGTGAATCCGAGCCATAAAGATTGGAGTTCGCGACTGGATGATGCGGTATGGGCATACCGCACATCATTCAAGTCACCAATTGGCATGTCTCCTTACCGACTGATTTTTGGGAAGCAATGCCACTTACCTGTCGAGCTGGCTCATAAAGCTTTCTGGGCTGTGAAGAATTGCTGCATAGAAGAGAATTTAGTTGGTCGAGAGAGAAAATTTCAGTTGCAAGAGTTAAAAAAGCTCAGATTATAGGCTTATGATAATGCGAGTCGATACAAAGAGCGTACAAAATTTCTTCACGACAAGTACATTCGAAGAAAGACTTTTGAAGTTGGTCAGAAAGTTTTGCTTTTCAATGCTCGCTTAAGGATCATGCTTGGAAAGTTAAAATCTCATTGGTTGGGATCGTTTGAGGTTGTGGCGTCAAGATCCATGGTGCCGTTGTCATTTAAAGCTGGATACAGTAAAATTCTCAAAGTAAATGGTCATTTGTTGAAACCATATCATGAAGGTGTGAAATTGGTTACTTGTGAAGCTATGAGTTTGGCACCACCTCAAATTGCTTAAATCGAGCTTGAATTATGTCCAGCCTTCGGACGTTAAACAAAGGCGCTGCTTGGGAGCTTACCCAAGATTTCTTTTATCACATTTATCTTTATTTCTTGTTTGTTTTTATTTTTAGTTTGTTCCTTAAAAAATAAAATATAAAAAAATAAAAAAAATTTGAAAAGCATAAAATCGAAAAAAATGGTCGATTTTGGTCTATTTTGGGTGTTTGCGCGAATTAGGGTGCATCCATTAATTATGGAAAATGAGGACCATATTGTAATTTTGGAAATTTTCAATTGAGGACTGACTAATAGTCAAAATCCCCAATTGAAATTTCACCCCCCAAAATCGGACGACACCCCCAAATTCAAAGTTTCAGATGCCACACCCCTTTCAAGCCACCGTGTGCACCCTACCATCCGTTCACCCACATCCACCGAGCGTCTCACTGTTCGGGCCGCCCACGCCCACCGCTGAAGCTGCGGCGCGCCTATTCGCCACACACAACCAACCTGCACTCGCACACATCGAACCAGCAGCACCCCATGTTCGCTGCTCGTGTTCACCACTCACCCACCGCAGGCCCGCACGCCAGACACCACCGTGCACACACCGCCCATCATCGCCCAGCCGTGTGCGCCTCTGCTCGTGTTCGTGTTCACCACTCACCCACCGCCGAAGCTCGACGCCCGCCCACCATCCGCCTTGCTCTCTTTCATTGGCCGCCAAACCTTCAAGTTTCAGTCGTTCACAAGTTGAGCGTCTCGTCACGCGCATCGCTCCGATCCCATGCGCCCTAGCTCAAGTTGCGCACACTGCCGAATCTCACCGTCAAAAGCCCGCGCGCCTGCTCACCGCTTTCATTTCTGCACCGATGGCCAAGACCCGTTGGACAGTCGGTAGGTTGTCAAACAAAGCTCGGTACCGCTGTCCTTCACCTTCCCATCATCCACAGATAACAGCCACCATCGACCTCGATCCACCACCTTCCACCTCCACTTCACCGCAGCCGAGTTGACGATAAATCATGGACGAGCTGCCTGAAGAGAGCACACCCAGACCTCGGCGCACTCGGTCTCAAACTACAGCAGCCTAGACTACCGAGACAGAGCTCCGGAGACTTCAGAGATACCACACATCGATGAAGAGGAACCCAACATCATACCCGATGAGGAGGAACCCCACCGCACCAAAAAAAGAAAAATGGAAAGGTTGTCGTCGCACCACCCACGGTAATTTCAAATACCAAATGCTCACCGTATCGTCGAAATATTATGCACTATAGTTGAACCTAGGTTGTTTGATTGGTCTTCTTTGCATATGTTGGCGTGAATGACTTGATTCGAAATATTTTGCACAAATTGGTTGGGAACGATTGTTAGATATTGATCACCGCTTATTTAGATCTTACTTTGATTTTACTGCCTTTTAAGTTTGAGCCACGCCCGCCATTTCATGATTCTCGCGCTATTTTATTTCATGTGAAGGATGTTGTGCATAGTGTCTCTATTGATATGGTTAATGTGTTGCTTGGTTTTGAAACAATCGAGTCAGTTAAAAGTGATGCATACTTGTCTTTTGTTTGTGATTTGCCTCCTGATTTACAAAGTAGTATTGATGAGAGATGGAGAGCTTTATCTTGTGAGTCTGGTTATAAGAAGGGTTGTGCTAAGAGTGCACACATTGTTGATGATGGACTACGTCTTTGTCATAGGTTTATAGCTCATAATCTGTTTGGTCGAGTTGATATGATGAATGTAGTAACAATGCAGGAGGTTTTTATACTTGAAAACATGCTAAATAGCGTTAAGATGAATTTTGGGTATTGGTTAGCTACTCAGTGGCGTTACTGTACTAATCATTTTAACAATAAAATGCCGTTAGGATCTCTTATCACTCAATTAGCTCGTTGTATGTATATTGATCCTATTGAGCCTGTTGCTTTCCCTTCTGCTCGATTTAGTGTTAGTGATTTTCAAAGCATGGGTCTTGTTTTTATTAATGATAAAGGACAATATCAAGATTATCGCCGAGCTCATGTGCTCGGCAAAGACTTGTTTTGCGGGAGATGAAGCATCTTCCTCTAGATGACCACTCACTCGACTTGCGGTCATGGTTACACCAAAGAAGTTCTTGAGCTCAAGAACCACTATGACCAGAATCCACCTCATTGGCAGTAGATTTGCACGTCAAACTTGACGCTTTGGATCGCCACCTCACATAGATGGAGCAACGCTTGACCACCCCCACCCACCACCTTTGACTGAGCATTGAGCACTTCAGGGAAGTCTCTTTTTGCTTTTTTTTTTTCCTTTTCTTATCTTATTGATGTTTTCACATTGAGGACACGTGTAGTTTAAGTGTGGGGATTTGTGAGTCGTATGTCTATCCGTGATATCTTCATTGGGTATGGTTTTTGTGCATGTTTGGCCGTTGCAGAAAGAATAACATGAATGGAATAGATTAGAATACCGTGATGGGATTGCTTGGTTGATTTTCTTGATGAAAATAATTTCGTGAAAACCCTTATGTGTCTAAGGATGAGAAAATATGCTTAATTGATCAAATTTTTGAAAACCTACTCAAATATGTAAGGATTGAGCTTATGAGCAATATTATGAACTGCTCCTTATTTCTTTGTTGAGAGGTTATGTATGCTTGATATCTTGATGTCTGGTTTGTCTTGTTGTCATATTATGAAGTTGAATTTTGCATGAACATGATTTAGGCATTTGATTTGGATTGATAATTGTTAACCATCTCATATTTCCCTAGAGAGCCCACTTGAGCTTTAACCTTTTCTTGATAAATGAAAGCCACAAAATAATGTACCATAACCTTTTTAGCCTTCTTTTGTCTCACCAACAATTTGCAATTAGTGATGAAGATGAAGTGATAAGTGATTTATTGAATTCTAGCTATTTGAAAAAGTTGGTGTATTTTGTTTTGTTGAAGGGTAGTTAGGTTTGTGAAATGATGAGATTAAGAGCACTGATGTGGGTGTAGTTACATGTTGATAAATGTAATGCTACCTTTTGATTTTTGTTCTTGCTAAGGAAAAAAAAAGAGAAGAAAAGAAAAATACAAAAAAAAAATAGAAAAAGAAAAAAAAAGAAAAAAAATGAGAAAGAAAAAAAAAGTCAATGAGGGAGAAGGAATTTTGGGGAGTAAAGTAGAATATTTGGGGTTTGTTTTGGGAGTACACATGTGGTTAACTGCTTGCATTTTGTTGGATTTAATAGTCATTTTCAATAATTTTATTTCTCCTACCTATTCACCCTAGCCCCATTACAACCTATAAAAGTCCTAATGATTTGTGCTTGAATTTCATTTCATTTTGGTAGAGATAGTGACATATTGGCAAACTTGTGATGGATAGAGTCAAGATGCTTTAGTGTGAATTTATCTTGTCCTTGATTTTTGAGCGATCTTGAGTGAATCTTGTGAGGCTGGATTGATTGCACTATTTTGACTTTGATAAAAGGTGTATACATGAAGTTGTTGGAATCAAGGAATGGTTTGTGGTATGAAAGGTGGTTATATTTTGATCTTGACTATGATTGTTATTTCTTGATCAATGGCCAATTGATGTTTCTTTTGAATCAAGTCCCTACCTAGTTTGTTCTTTTATCTTTTGTTTTGTTTATGCTCGAGGGCGAGCATTATTCAAGTGTGGGGGGATTTGATTGGGCGTATTTCACACGCATGTTTTGGATATTTTTGATGAGTTTAAATGCTTAATATATACTTAATCATATTTTATGAAGCTAATTGTATATTTTATGGATTTTGTAGGGGTTGATATTATTTTGGAAAAAAAAAGCAAGATTTTGGGAGGAATTTGAAGACAATGGATTGAATAAATATTATTGTGGGAGCTTATTATTATTATGGAACCTTTTATTTGTAATTGGGTTTTATTTTATTTTGTTAAACCTTTTATTTTTGGCCTTGTGTTTCTCGGCCCATCTAGATTAGGTTAGGTTTTTAAATATTAGTTAGTTGTTTGGAATTAGAAAACATTATTCCCACGCCTCTGGAGAGAATTGAGGAAACAAAATTCATATATTAGTCTCACGCCTCCAACTTGAGGACAGAAGGCATTAGACGTGATTTTAAATTTTGGGAGGCTATCAACAATTTATTTTTTCTTCATTATTCCAGTAGCCGTGACTTTCTTGTCTTCTTTTATTTATTCTTTTGCTTTTAGTATATTATGAGTTCTAGCTAATCTCTTTTATTCTGGCAACGATTAAGGAAGTCCTAGCATGTTTTATAAGTGAGATCTAATTTGTTATTTATCATTTAATTCATATGCAAGTATTTGTCGTTGTTCTTCATTTTCTCTGTAATTTAATTGTTTCAGTCCGCTAGGTAGTGTACAATATTTAGTGAGTTGGAATTAATTAATAGTCAATTAAATCGACCATACGTAATCGTGGTTTAGGTTTGATTAGTGGTAAATTGACCTTCAGGTCAACGGAATAACAATCTTAATTCGGTAATCATGCGTCAGAGTTTATCGGTTTTGAATCGGGTTTCTCTAGTTCTTAATGTTGTCGATTCATTAAACCTATAGAGCGTCTCTTACGGTTGTCAGTCGATTAGAGAAATAGTTAGTGAAGCGTCTTCCTAATTATCGAGAAGCAAAGGAAAGATAAGATCGCGTCAGGAGCGTCTTCGGTGGTCATAACTGGTTTATTTGCATGACTTAAAGTTATCTTTGCATTGATGATTAAAATATCAAGCTAGGGTGGAATTAATTGGTTGCTAGAATATTTTCACGCATTTGTTTCCTTTCTCAAATTTATTCTCTTTAATCAAAATTTAATTCATTTTTCTATTTATCTTTTATTTAATTATTCCTAGTTTTTAGTAATCCCAATTTATTCGTGGTTACGTTGCAGATCGAAAGTTTAGGATAATTCTCGTCGGTCCCTTGGAGAGAATTTTGTTTATCATTGTCTCGGTTGTTTGGGCATACTGATGCCTTCACGATTATTTTTGGTGAAAAGCGACGTAGTGATGAAACAGTCAAACTAATCATTTAAAATTTTACCCGAGTAAAATCTTTCAACATATTTCCCGCATCCCATCCAAGATAGTTGTGTTCCTTTTTGGGTTGTCTCATCCAAGATGGTATGTTTTTTTTAAGGAAATAATTATCTCTTTAAAAGTTGTAGGACTTATATACTTTTTTATCACTTTAACATTTTATACTCTTCTCCTAAATAACGGTACCGAAAAGAAATGGATAGTCTTTGGTGGGACAGAGGGAGTAGTTTTTTCGGCGAGGGAACGATCGCCGAAAACGTGAGTCATCAGATGTTCTTTCAAGCATATCTAAGGTCAAGAATTCCCAATTATGGTTTTCTTTGATTTGATCTACCAATTTAACGTCATTAATTAATTGCATGACAACAACATAAGTGATGCATAAATTTGATTTGGTTATAACAGTTGTGAATTAATGATGTTTTATCTCCGTGCTTCTCTATATGAGGGGCCATATGAAAAATAAAAATAAAATATGAGATAAAATATTATTTAGCATGCACGAAGAATCCAAATATATGGAATGCACCCTTTCATCTTTTAACTCTTTTTTTTTTGAATTAGGATTTGATCACTACAAAATAACAGGCGAATAGCGACGAAAAATTCCGTCGTCAATCATGTCGGATCTGTTGCTAAAATGGATTAGCGACGGAATTAGGGGGTCGCTGGAAACCTGGTTGGCAAACTTCTAGCGACGGATTTATGGCCGTCGCTAATTATTAGCGACGGAATAACAACGGAAATTTCAGTCGCTAATCGACGACCTCGAGAACGGTCGTCTGAAATATAATCCGTCGTTAATACGGCTCTAATCCGTCGTTGTTAACGACGGATTAACGACGAAAGGTCGTCGTAGCTAAAAACACCGTCGCAACTCCGTCGTTAATTCGACGCTAATCCGTCTCTGATCCGTCGTTAATTAGCGACGGACCAAGTCCGTCGCTAAAATTATGATTTTTTTTTATTTCACGTAAAAAACCCGTCGTAAATCCGTCGCTAATCCATCACTATTTCGTCTCTAATCCGTCGCTAGTTACAGTTTGTTCAGTTATTTCACGTTGTAAATCCGTCGCTAGTCCGTCGTAAATCTGTCACTAAAAGTGCACAGACTGGGCAGTTTCTATTTGTAGTTTGGACGGTCATTTACAACAAACAACAAACCTGTTTTCAAACAATCCAAACAATCCAAACAAACCAATTCCGTCCAATTCAATCCAAATAATCCAAACAATTCAAACTATCCAAACAAACCAATTCAATCCAAACAATTCAAACTATCCAAACAATCCAAACAAACCAAACAATTCTAAATCAAATTCTCAAAACCAATTCAATCCAAACAATCCAATCAAACCAAACAATTCTAAATCATACGATAAGTTTACAAATTCATAATACAACTCAAATATGACGAGGTGAGGAAAACGAGGCTGATATCACGAGGGTGGGGAAAGAGAGCTGGTCATGAAGCACTCTAAGGCCTCGCCGGCAAGAATCGAGCTCGAATCGTGCTTGCACGCTATCTCGGCCTCACTCATCTTGCAATCTGTCTCGTATTCTGGCGCTCGACCAGCATTCGGCCTCGTATGCCTCGCTGCTTGCTGCTGCTACTCGCCTATCATTTCGGCCTCAGATGCCTCGCATGCCGCCGCTCGCCTATCAATCAGCCTCAGATTGTTCGCTCAGTTACCATCCGCCTCCATCTCCAATAGCATTGTTGATAAGCTATGGAATCGGCAGGATGGGCACTCTCCACCGAATGAGACGACACTTCGCCTCGCATGTATGTCCGTGATAGAGAACGGCCCAAACATCCTATTCTTTTTCTTTGAGGAGCTCCCAAGGACATTTTGAGAATTTGAGTCCTATCAATTTCGGTGTCGCCTCATCACTCCCCTAGATTCGCTCAATCGAGTGAAATGTTCCTCAACCCGCCTCGTCATATAATTTCGTATAATTATTATTTAATTAAATGCTCGTTATTAAATGCTAACGAATATACTTACCACGATACTCCGAAGCTTTCCGCTCAGTATAGCTCCCGTCGTCGGTGGCATGATACTTTTGGAATACATCCCATTGGACATCTGCTATGTCTACTCCACGCTCTCTTGCCTATAAATAAGTCAAACAAATTAAATAATTAACAAGTCTCACGATTCTTAAATAAATTTACTATATCTAAAACTTCAAATTAAGTACTTACAATCTCTCTCTCATACTCGAGTGCAGAGCGTGAGCCACCCCGATGCTTGACTATCCCAGTACCCTCGCCATCTGGTTCGGAGATCCTGTTGCTGCGGGCCTTTGCCGCGTTCTCTTGGACGCCTTTCCGAGCCAATATGCCTTCCAATTATCCCAATCTCGTTCGGGGATAAATGGAAGTGGGTTAAGCGAGTCCTTCGCCGCTTGATCTTGTGAACAAGATCTTTATAGCGCTCTGCCTTTGCGCACCAAAGAGGAGTAGACCATAGCCTCGTCCATCGTATCATCCCAATAAAAATATTTACGCAAAATATATGATTACAATATGCAAAGGTCAAATCATAAATGACTTCAGATAAACAACACGAACCTTGAATTCATCGAAATAAATCGCTTGAACTCTTGAGGCACCAATTTCCAATTGAAGCCATTGTGATTCATGAATTTACTGAATGACTCCGTAATCACGTGGGCTATATCATTGCTTGGACACAAATGCTACAATTTACGTGAAATAAAACATCGAATGTTATAATTTATTTAAACCGAGACATACAAGAGATAACATACCCATTCACAATGGCTATCTTCTTCATCCTCTCTAGATGGCACCGCACTCATCGCCGAGGGGGTGGTCAGAGACAATGCCTCCATGCCTTCTTCTAGGGGCGGCGGTGAGACGACGGCGTGTATGATCTGGGTGCCTCCGACGTGATGACGAGGCACCTCGTCCATCGTGAGACATCTCGCAAACAAAGGTAAAAATGTTGTATTAAAATTTCACAAATAATACATATCATAACGTTTTGTGTGCATACTATAAAATAAAACGTTTCTTGTGCATACTATATAATAAATTCAAACCCTATTCATCGTCGTCGTCATCATCATCATCATCCAATGTTTGATTGTCTTGACTCGACAACATCCTAACTTATTTTGATTTTTAAGGATAGTGTATATATAGATATAGTTTTATATATTTTATACATTTGATGTAGGATAATAATCTATTTATATTTAAAACTCCAAAATTGTGATAAAATTAATCTATTATACAAACATATATATATATATATATATATATATATATATATATATATATATATATTGATGTTATAAGAATATCAATAATATAGACAAACATAAATTAGAAATACTCTTTACAAGATTATCCATCTTTCTCTCGAAATATTTGGGTCTAATATTTTATATGCATGGCATATATCATTGTTCTAGTAAAAGAGTTGTGTCTTTAAGTCGAATTCCTCATCTAACTTAACAAATCATTGAAAAATCGATCTTCGAAAAACTCGCCTTTTTAGTAAATTGTCTTCCAAAAAAACTTGTCTTTCTTAGTACCAAATTGTTCGGATTTAAATCCCATGTACTAATAGCTAATATATCCTTCTGAATCCTAAATCGATGAACTCTTTATTATTATTTTTTTAATTTTATTTACTAAAGAAAGAATAAAACACTCACTCACTAATTTTCTAGATTATTCAAACTCTCAATTTATTAGTTGGAAAGAAAGAGTCTTATCTATTTAATCATTGTAACTCCTAAACTCGTATTATTTGAGGATTGCCCAAATTATAAGTATGTGATCGTATTATTCATCCAAATTTCACCAAATCATCACCATATGCCTAATATACACTTAATAACTCAAAACATATTAATTCACGAAATGATGAATTTATCATCCCAATTCACATCCAAGCTAAACATATTCACATCCAAACATATTCACATCCAAGCTAAACATATTCACGAAATGATGAATTTATCAAACACCACATATGCGTACAGTTAATTCACGAAATGATGAATTTATCATCACAATTCACATCCAAGCTTAATTATCAATTTCACAAGCCCAAATCACAAGACTAACATTCGATGCATCATTTTCACAAACTACGCTAAATTCGGTAACATACATGCATAAACTCAACACATCCTAGCATATTAACATAATTAACAAATATATATCAACAAAATCAAAAAAAAATTGAAATACAAATCAATAAAAAGTAAATATAACACAGACGACAGGATTTACGGGGGCAAGGGCGGGGCAATGGGGGTGGCTAGGACGGGTTGGGGTCGGGGGACGGCGGCGTATGGCGGCGGCGGCGGGTCAGTGGGGGGGATGGGGGCGGGGGGGGTGGGGTCATGAGGGTGGGGCAGGCGGCAGGCAATGGCACGGCACCGGACGGCCAGTGGCGGCGGGCATGAGCCTGGCCTGGGGCGACAGGGTTGGGGTGGGGAGGAGTTAGGGTTTGGGCTCGAGATATGAAATTGGGAAGAAATCCGTGATGATATTAAATTTTTAGCGGCGGATTAACGACGGACAAATCCGTCGTTATAATTAAAAGCCTACAACGACGGATTAACGACGGAAAAAAGACCTTAACGACGGACTAAATTTAACGACGGATCTGTGTCCATTGTTAAATCACGTACAGAATTAAAAAAAAATAAAAAATAGTTAATATAACGACGGACTGAAGTCCGTCGTTAAATTTTACGACGGTTGTACGACGGAATTTCCGTCGTTAATATTATTTGGAATAAATAAAATCAAAATTAATATTAACGACGGATTATTTTCCGTCGTTAAATTAAATACAAAAAAAAAAAATTAAAAAATCAGTTTATTTAACGACGGATCAGCGACGGATAGAGTTTAACGACGGACATAATTCGTCGCTAAAGTATCAAGCCAATAAAAAAATAAAAAAAGGTTAATTTTAACGACGGAATTAGTTCGTCGTTAAATTTAACGACGGAATAGCGACGGGAGTGACGTCGTTATCAGTTCGCGTGAGATATTCCCGCCTCGTTACATCGCCGATCAGTCGCTGATATGTCGCTAAAATAATTCATTTCTATTCCGTCGCTAATCCGTCGCTGATTCACGACCCGTATTTTGGCCGTCGCTGATCGGCTGTATTTTTGTAGTGGATATTTATTCGTTGATTTGGATGGTTTTTGTAATCAGTAGAAGTTTTATTATAATTTTTATATATCAAGGAGTAATGAGTTATACCGCTTAGCAACAAGGAACAAGGGCTTACTGCTTCGCTTCACTTCTCCGCTTTCTATCGGTGGGGCATCTCACCTGAGTACTTACAAGACGGGATATTTTTACAAAGTCGTTCAAAAGTCAGATTAAAAACTTATATGAATTAATGGCAACTATTTACGTACATGATAGACTACTGTTCTTCACAATCTTAGAATTTTCAAACTTCTCTGAATATTTTTCTTTAAAAAGGAAACCTAATAAAATAAAATGAGAATGTCATCGATATATCCCATTAATGTCAAACTTAATCGAGATCTCATAAAATGAGTTACTAAATATTATGTCGGAAATTGTTCCAAAAAATTATTGCTGGCAATTAATTGCATGTATATATAAGTCACGATCTTAGAAAAATATTTTCTAATTAATTACTAGACGCCTATTTTCCATTAATACTTCTCCTTTATAAACAATCGTGTTTAAGATCCCACTGTTTTCATTTTCTATATAAACTCCCTCTCACTAAAAGAAAAACCACTCCATAAAATCATCTCAGACAAATATAACAAGAAAAAAGATTTGGAAGAAGATGCGAACTTTTATTTCATATTAGGTGTGTGCCTTGCTTCTGGCGGCGGCAGTTGTCGGAGATCCGCGACCGCTAGTCGTCGGAAAGCTGCCGAAAGGGCCAGTTCCTCCAGAAGGGCCATCGCCCATAATTGATCCTCCTCGCCCCTTTACGTCGGAAATTTTGGAATCTGAAAAGGTGCCAATTTTACCTCCGCCGCCGTCCGCCGTCACAGTCTGATCGCCGCCCCAGCTAACTGGAATGATGAATATGCTCGATTATAATCTACACATGGATTTTTAATCTTTAACTTTTATATTTTATACGTGGCTAAATTTTTATATTTTATACGTGGCTGTTCAAAAGACGATGAAGCATGTATGTAACTATTTGTCGAGCAATGGTATATAACGGTTTGACTACTAGGTCTTGTGAATACTTCATTTATTTATCAATCATTATTAGATGGTTGTTTGGCTAACACGGTTATTTAATTTAAATATTATAAAAAAATGAGTAAATTTAACTAAAAAAGTACATAAACTCAATTTTGAAAAATTTAATTAATACCCAAGGACGTAAATACGCATTTATAATTGTCGTTAATATCACAATATTTATCCAAATTTATAATTACTAAACAACTTTTAAAAATGGCAAATTCTAATAGTTTTGAGTTAGATGAATAAAGGAATAATTTAGTTCGATTCTACATAAAACACACGCATTCATAGAGGCTAGTTGGAGTATGCCTCAGCTCTATACGTAGATTACTCGAATATATGTTGATCACAATATTTTTAAAATACTGAAATAACAATACCGCCCATTAATATTTGCAATTGCGACATCCTTGATTTTTTTTTCGTTGCAGCTTGTCCAATATGCAATATCTATACCCCTAAAACGGCCTCTATTTACCGTAACGAAACGACATGGTTTTATTGTTAAAAAAATTAGGGTTTCTATATAATTGCAAAAAGGCTTAAAGATGGTATTGTAAGTGCAACATTTTAATTTTGGTGTGAAAAGAATCGAGTAAATCACTTTAGATCCTCTATCCACTTTGTGGGCATCGCACTATAATATTTTTTTAGTTTTTCTTTAATTTTTTATTTTATTTTAATTTTAAATTTATTAATTAAAGTTTATTATACCCAATTAGGGTTTATAATTATTTTTAGTATATAATTTTCAAATTTTTAGTTAGTAATTATTTATTAGATTTGATCATTCATATGCTTGGTACATATTTTTTAAGGCTTTCAATTTTGGCAATAAATGTGAAATAATGTTCATTCTATCATAACAATTTTTAGTTTTAAAGTAAATATTACAAAAGTAGTACATTAGGTAGTGAGACATGAAAAATATTAGGATGGAGAATTCAAACCCAAATTACATAATTGAAACTTTTATGTTCCCGACATAAGTGAAATGTCGTTAAAAATACATATTAATCAGGCTCGTCGGAGATGTCACTAGCTATATGATAAAATTCTATTTCACCAAATTCAATTCGAAATTCTTAAGGATAAGGTCAAATTACTAATGTAGAAATTTGTAGGAGTGAAATCCTTTGACATAGATTTCTCGGAGAAGAAGGTGATCCGGTGGCCGGAAACGTGACGCCATCGGCGTTCAGGCATATATCTAAGGTCAAGAATTCCCAGTTATGGTCTCCTTTGATTTCATCTTCCAATTCAACTTCAGAAATATAATGTCATGATAAAAATAAAAAACAAGATGAAATATTATCTAGAATGCACGGAGAATATGAATACTGAAAAGTTACTGCACCCTTTGATTTTTTTTTTAACTTTTCTTATTAGAATGTAAAATTTATTCGTTAGCTTTTAGTATAGTGTTTTTAATTGCGGAAGATTAATAGTAGAAGGTTTTAGTATTTTTTTTCTTGAGAAAACATTTTCATTATTACTTACAAGACGGGATATTCTTACAAATTCGTAAGAACTCAGATTAAAAACTTAAATACATAAGAATTAATGGCAATTAATTTTTTTAAGAACCAAACTATAATGGCAATTTTTTATGTACATTTTAGTCATAATAATCTCAGAATTTTCAATTTTTTTGAATAATTTTTTGAGAAAGGAAACCTAATAAAACAAAATGAGAATATCGTCGATCACATTAATTTCAAACTTAATCGAGATCTCATGAAATGAGTTACTCAATAATATAAATCAATTACACATTTGTCGATTTGAAATAATTTTTTTGGAATTAAACCTATTTCTCCCTAGTTGAGATCCTTCACTTTTTCTCCTTCGTTGAGAACCTTCGCTTCTGTTCTTCTGTTTTCGTTCCTTTTGTTCCTTCGTTTTTTTTCTGGGTTTCGTTTGTGATGGAAAACCATATGGCAGTGCTTAATATCACGAGCGAGGAGGAGGAATTGATCCTAGAGGACCCGATGCATGAGGAAGCAAATGTTGAAGTAGGGTTTTGTCTCATTGGTCATTTCCTTACGGAACAACCAATTAACTTCAACCTTATGAGGTCCAGATTAGCGGGCATATGGAGGCCAGGCAAAGGAGTTTTCGTAAAAGATATAGGGCAAGGGCGATACATATTCTAGTTTTTTCATGCAGTGGACATTGCGAGGATTATGGATGGAGGGCCATGGACGTTTTGGAACATTCCCCTTATACTCCAAAGGTTGCAACAGGAGGAATTTCCCTTTCCGTCCCGCTTGATTCTCTGCCTTTTTGGATCCAAATCCACGACCTGCCAGCCGAATTCTTATCAGAAAGCATTGACAAGGCGCTGGGTAACTTCCTAGGTACTTTCCTGGAATATGACGAGTCCAATTCGGCGGGAGTGTGGAGACAGTATATGCGCATAAGGGTTGTTGTGAGGGTAGAGAACGCCCTGAAAAGATATAAGAAGATTAAAAATAGGGATGGTTCGAGTTTTGTTGTGAATTTCAAGTATGAGAAACTAAACGTGTTCTTTTTATCTATGGAAGGCTGGGACACTCGGAAAGCTTCTGTGATAGGCTGAGGTCAGCGGCCGAAAAGGATGACGGAGAGAAGCGATGGTCGCCTGCCACGGCGGGGTCAGCATGTAATAGTCAAGGCGAGAATGAGGCAGATCTGTTAGGTCTTGGGGGGGAAAGTGCGGTAAATCAGCGGGGTTTTCCAAGTCAGTTTGGAACTAGAGGGGAAGGAGCGAGATTTTCGCATGCAAATCCGGGAGAAGTTGATATGCATGGTACGGTTTCTAGGGAAAAAATCTAACCAAATATTCTGAAGATTTTCCACGTGGGAATCACGTGTTAGTATCTAACGGGAGTAAGTCACATGCAATGCATGGGGGAATCTACAGCTGTTCACAGGGTAAGGAAAGAAAGCGAAGACGGAAAATGAAGAATGAGTGTTCTCAAAACAAGGTAATATGTCGACTGATGTTCTTCTTTTGGAAAGCTCTGAGGATGACAGAAGCGAGGATTTTTTAGCTACGGGTCCCGGGTTCGAGACCGGCCGAACCCAATGAATATCCTAAGCTGGAATTGTCACGCCCCAATTCCTAAAATAATGGAAGCCCGTAAATCGAGGCGTGACTAATAAAAATACGAAAAAAAAATATAAGGTAAGTAAGTTGACTCGAATGATCAAGGCAATAAACCCTTAGAATTGGGAATGACTTCCTGAATGAAAATGGAAGACATCGAATGATGTAATCCAAATCAATTAACATTTATCCTCGTGATTACAAGTTTAGTTTCGTGCTTCTGATAGCCAATGTACAATCAAAATACTAACATCAAGGATTCAGAGTCTAAGCTCATCAAAAGATATAATTCAAGTCATAAACAAGAAGGAAAAATGTAACTAGAGCTAGCTCATCAGAGGAGTCAAAATACGGAAATAATCCACAATAACGGAGTGAACCCTAATCTCACTCGCCCGCCCGCCGTACCATTGATCAACCCGAAACATTTGAAAATATTTGGGTGAGTACTAATGTACTCGGTGGACATGCATTTGCTAAAAATATTTCAGTAAATTGAAAAGCAGCTTTATCCAATCATGATAACACGACTTAGAAGGTTTTAAAAGAGAAACCACTTTTAAGCATGCAAAAACATTTCATTTATTGGGCCCATTGTCACGACTCTTCCGTTACTCATTTTGATCCCGGACCTCTAGCTACCGTCGGATCACATGCCCACATTATTATCATCGGGACGAATCGGACAAATTCATAATTTCATGATGTACTTTAACACATCCGCACAAGCACCCTTATAATGCCTCATGATTTTGTTAGTGACCATGGAGATCAACCCATCGAAACAACTAACTAGTGTACACAATTCTCAATTAACATATCAAGTTTAAAAGAGAATCTCGATCGATACATTTACGAGCCTTAAGCAGTAGTAGCGCACAAAAACATTTTATTCGATAAACAACAGATTTCATGAAATATCGTAGCATATAACTCAAATATACTTTTATAAATAAAGCTCACCTTGATAGGACAAAGCTCAAGAAATCACTATAGTACGCTTTCGGAAAGCAATGCTAATCCCTTGATCGACAAAACCTACAAGAAGCACTAATCTTAATAGGTCTCAAAAGCTAGCCTTAAGTTCAAGTAAAGTAGGATGCTAACCTATGATTCGTTAAACCCAAGTTTTCAAAATATAATTAAATTTGAAAACTAATATATATCGGCTAAGGGCACCAACAATACCCTTGCTCAACTTTTCGATTAAAACGCATTTAATTTCATAATCTTCTTATGATAAATACTTTTTACAAAAAGTATAATGCAATTGAAATACATTCTAAATTCATATATATTAAGGACTCTCGCTTAATATAACACATAATAAAATTCTCAAATTATGCACTTGACTAGCATAATTTAATTTATTAAATATTCTAATTTAATTTCTTTCTTTAAAAGAATTTAATTAAATTAATTACATAGGTCATAATCATAATTAAGTAACTTAAACTTGGACTTAACCTTGACTTAGCCAATTAATTAATTAAACCTAATAGTAATTAATTAATTAATTAATTAACTTACCATAATTAAATAATTTAAACTTATTTTTAAGTTTAAGTTAATTATTCATTTAATTAGACTTAATATAATTTAATTAATTAAGTCTCAAAGTTAAACCTCATTTATTCAATTAATTAAAGTCTAAGGATTTAATTTAGAGAAAGCCCATCCATTAAATTAAATATAAGCCCAATATTATTTAATTAACGAGAGCCCAACTATAAATAAATTCACCGAGCCCAAATCCATAAATGTTTGGTCCACTTCTTTTAATTCTCGCCCACTATTAAGACATAGCCCATCAGCATTTAATTAAAAAGTCCAGCCCAACATAAAAATAAAACAGCCCACGTCACATATCTACCTTCTTATATTTTCGGCCCATATCTAATTTATTCCAAAGGCCCATCAGAAATTATTATATTTGGCCCAAAAGGAATAAGATCCAAACTAAAATAAATACAAGCCCATAGCATTTAATTAAAGAAAGAAGCCCAACAAAATAAAAACAGCCCAATGCCCACAAACCCTAAACCTATAACCTCTCCCATTTTCCGACGCCGCTTTCCGGCAGCCGCCGATGGCGGCGACCAGATTCCGGCGACCTCACATTTTTATTTTTATTTTTCTTCATCTCTATCTTCTCTCTCGGATCTCACATACCACAACACACAACGACGCACACAAACACACACTCGACGCCGCTGCCATCTCCGGCCGGTCACGTCGTCGGTCGACGAGTTGCGCCGCCGCCGCGACCGCCACGGCTTCCTCTCTTCTCCATTCTTTCTCTCGGACTCCCTTTTCTCTCGCCCTTATCCTCCTAGTCCCTCTTCTACCCAGAACCCAGAAACATCTCCCCTTCACGAACTGTTCTCGCCGCCGCCACCGCCAAGACGCCTCGGCATGCACGATCGGCCTCCTCGCCTCGCCTCTCTTCTCTCGCACTCCACGCACGCAAAACACACGACGCACTCGACGTATACACACGCACACGACAGCACACCAACGCACACGATACACACACACGCACGCCGTCGTACACACACACGCCGAGACCTGCCGACTGCCGACACTGGATTTCGGCGTCCATCGCCGCCGACCAGCCACCCCATCTACATCTCGCCTCACTCTCCATTCTCGTTGCCCTTCTCTCTCCCCCCCTCCTTCTCTCCTCTCTCTCTCGGCACTCACAATATACACAATGCAGCAACACACACACACATACAAACATATGCGCATACACACACTAAAATGAATAGGAGGTTAGAAGTTAAACCTTTGTGTGGGATTGTCTTGTTGAAGTTGCAAGAGTGAGTGAAATTTGGGAGGCTAGGGTTTTAACAAAAGGAAGAGAAGCTCATATAGTGTAGAATGGATTTTCAAATGGGCTTTTTTTCTTTTTGGGCTTTTTCAACTAAAACCCATTAAACAATTTATTCTTACGGGCTAAATGTTCGATCCTAAGATTATTAATTAATTGAACATTAACATAATATTGTTGATATAATGATTTATATGTACATATACATAAATCATATTCGATTATTATATTATATATAATAATTCTCGTAATCATTTCATAATATTTAATGAAAAAATTTCTTTTTGTTGAAATTTAAAAATTTTCTTTCACTGGGCACGAATCATTTTAAAACTTCTAAGTTCGAAAGTAATTCTAATCCTATTGAGAAAGATGGGGTATGACATCTCTCCATCCTTATAAAAATTTCGTCCTCGAAATTACATACCTTGGTAATCTAGTTCGGGATACTTAGCTTTCATTTTGTCTTCAAGTTCCCATGTGGCCTCCTCCGTACCGTGATGGTTCCACTTTACTTTGACGAGAACAATTTGTTTGTTCCAAAACTTGAACTTTTCTATCCAAAATTTGGACAGGTCTTTCTTCATAACTCAAGTCCTGGGCTAAGACTACTTCATCGTGCTTAATTACGTGTTTCGGATCAAACACGTATTTTCTTAATTGCGAGACATGAAACACATTGTGCACGTCTCCAATGCTTGGTGGCAAAGCCAACCTATAGGCTACAAGACCTATTCTGTCTAGGATCTCGAAGGGTCCTATATAGCGGGGTCGTAACTTTCCTCTCTTGCCAAAACGTATAACTCCCTTTGAAGGAGAAACCTTAAGAAACACTCGATCCCCGACATTGAATTCTAAGTCGGATCGACGCTTGTTGGCGTAAGACTTTTGTCTGTCCTGAGCTTCTTTGATTCTTTGCTTAATGTGATCGACCTTCTCGACCATCTGTTGTACTAGATCAAGACCTAGTAATTTCCTTTCTCCCACTTCGTCCCAATAAAGAGGTGATCGACATCTCCGACCGTACAATGCCTCATATGGGGCCATTCCAATCGTCGCCTGGTAACTATTATTATAGGCAAATTCTACTAGCGGGAGCAAGTCTTCCCAACTTCCACCTTTTTCAGAGACTAGAGTTCGCAACATATCTTCTAAAACTTGAATCGTTCTTTCGATCGCCATCGGTCCGAGGATGAAAAGTCAGGTTGAAAGTCATTTGGGTTCCACGGCTTCTTGTAAACTCTTCCAAAACGCGATGTGAATCTAGAATTTCGACATTGATACAGTACTCCATGAAGGCGCATTATCTCCTTAACGATAATTTTGCAAGCTTCTCCAAACTAAACGTCATCCGAATCGGTAGGAAATGCTACCGACTTTGATAGGGCGGTCCACTATGACCCAAATGGCGATTCCACTGGCCCGACTTTGGTAGGCTTACCACAAAGTCCATGTTGATATGTTCCCACTTCCATTCGCACGGTGGGGTTGTAACATCCCATACGGTCTCGGTGCCTGCCTTAACTTGTCGACAAGCCAAACATCGCTCAACAAAAGATGCTACATCTCATTTTATTCCTTTCCACCGTAACGCGTTTTCTTCAAATCTTGGTACATTTTGTACTTCACGGATGTGCAGATATGGAGTATCATGAGCCTCGCCGTAATCTCGTTCTTGAGTTCTTCCTGCGTGGCACACACAATCTTTACCAAACATCAAAGCGTTGTATTTCGCATTCGTGAACCCTTTTGTTTCGTTCGTTCTTGCGGCGGGACGCATCTTTTCCAGGAACCAATCTCCTCTTTGTGCATCAATGATCCTTCCTCGTAGGTCAGGTGTAGCTGTGAGACTAGCTATACGAACTGACACTGTCTTTGGAGGATGAACTATTTCTAAACTGAGTGTAGCGAAGTCATGAAGCAGTTCTCTCTGTTGGGTAATGAAATACCCTAGCTTTGCCTTAATCTTTCGACTCAGGGCGTCTGCCACAACGTTCGCTTTTCTAGGATGGTAGCTGATAGTACAGTCGTAATCCTTTACTAATTCGAGTCATCTTCGTTGTCTCATATTCAGATCCTTCTGCTCGAAAAAGTACTTCAAACTCTTATGATCCGTGAAGATTTCACACCTGACTCCATAAAGGTGGTGTCTCCAGATCTTCAAAGCATGCACGACTGCAGCTAACTCTAAGTCATGTGTTGAATAATTCAACTCATGTGGCTTCAATTGACGAGATGCGTATGCTATCACCTTCCGGTTTTGCATTAGTCACAACCCAGTCCCAACTTTGAGGCATCCGTGCAAACAACGAATCCTTCATTCTCTACTAGAATTGCTAACACTGGAGCAGTGGTTAGCTTTGTCTTGAGCTCTTAAAAGCTCTTTTCATAGTCTTCGGTCCAAATGTACTTGGTCTTTTTTCTTAGAAGCTGTGTCATTGGCCTAGCCAATTTTGAAAATCCTTCAATGAATCGTCTGTAGTATCCTGCCAAACCGAGAAAACTTCTCGATCTCATTGGCGTTTGATGGTGTCCTCCATTCTTTGACGGCTTCTACTTTAGCAGATCTACTTTGATTCCATCACGACACGATATGTTCGAGAACATCACTTCCTTAACCAAAATTCACACTTGTGAATTTGGCGATAATTCTCATTTCAAAATCTCGAGTACAACACGCAAGTGCTCTTCGTGTTGTTCCTCGGTCTTAGAGTGATGGTATCCGGACCTTAGGTCTATCTTAGAAAATACCCAGCTCCTTTCGGTTGGTCAAACAAGTCGTCTATCCTGAGGAGAGGATATCTATTCTTAATAGTGAGCTTGTTCAATTCTCTGTAATCGATACACATCCTTAATGTTCCATCTTCTTCTTGACGAATAGGAGTGGTGCTCCTCATGACGATACACTAGGTTGTATGAAACCTAGATCCAATGACTCTTACTCGAATCTTTAGTTCTTGTAACTCGGGTGGGGCCATCCTATACGGTGCTTTTGACATTGGAGCTGCTCCGGTTCTAAGTCGACAGAACTCTAATTGCCGATCCGGTGGCATACCCAACAATTCTTCCGAAAACATCTTCGTACTCTCGAACCATCGAACTTCTCCAATTGTTTTCTCCACCTCAGGTTTTCTTGTCAAGCTGACTAGAAATACATAGCAACCTCATTTCTTCATAATCTTGGTGGCTTTCATGGCAGATATTACCGATACTCCTTTTCCCATTCTTATCCCATGGAAATTCGTCCCCTCCTTTCCAAGGGTCTGGAAGGAGATCTTTCTCTCATTGCACAAAATTGTGGCATTGACTTTGGTGAGCCAATCCATTCCTAAGATGATGTCGAATTCTATCATAGAGATGACATATAAGTCTGCCCTAAATTTTTCAGCACCTATGTTCAATTCTAAGTTCGAGACAATATATTCAGCAGACATTCTTTCTCCACCCGGTGTGCTAATCACTAAAGCTTCACTAGATGGTTCAAGAGTTAAGTCTAAAGCCTCCCAAGCAGCATGTGAAATGAAAGAGTGTGATGCTCCCGTATCAAACAAAGCTATAACAGGTATACCAATCACATTGATCATACCTGGCAGATTTCCCTGTGCTCGAGCCGCTTGCTTCTGGTTTAGAGCATAGGCCCCGAGTTTGGTGGTTGTCCTTGGTTTCTCTCGGGATCATGGATTTGCCTTTGCCGATTTCCGTGGTTTGGGCTGTTGGGTGTTTCTCCCATTTTTCTTTACATACCGTAGCAAAATGCCCGATTCTCCACAATAAAACAAGCATTTTCCCCTTCGACATTTGCCTAGGTGGGGTTTTCGCATTCCGGCAAGGTGTTCGCCTATCATTGAGGTGGATTCGATTCGCCGGATTACGGGTTCCAAGGTTTCTTTCCATTTCCAAAGTTTCCTCCATTACCCTCATTCCATTTTCTTTTCCTTTGCCATTGTCTTGAGAGGCGTATGCACACACTGTAGGGAGCTTTTCCTTTCTCTCGCGTAAGTGACTCGATGGTAAGAGCCCCGCCAAAGATTTGTGCATATGTAAGATCACCCCGACTTGCTAGGAAATCGATATTTCATGACGTAGTCCGCTTCTCGAACTTCTCAACAAGATTTTGCATCGGTGTCCACGGATGTGGAGCATACCTGACAGATTGGTTGAAAGCTCTGTCATATTCGGTGATCTGCTCCAATTCTCTTTGATTCAAGAACTCGCTCGCTTCTTCCGACGGTAGCATCCTCGTATGTACTTCTCATACAATTCAGTCTTGAATTCTTCCCATGTGAGTTCCTCAAGTTCCTCTTCAGTCATGGTGCGTCTCACCGACTCCCACCGTGTCGCCTTCTTCCACAAGCTAGTAGGTGGCGACTTCACTTTTTCCTTGTCTTCACATCGAATATAGTTAAAAATTCATTCCACCGCTCGTATCCATTTCTCAGCATCCATCGGGTCACCTAGTCCATCGAACAACGGAGGTTTCTCTTTGCGGAACCTTTCTTCAGTCGTACGTGTTGGATTTGTATACTGAAAGCAGTTTGGTTGAGCTTGTATACAATGTTTCCTGTTACCACTATTACAATCTCCTATCTCGAAATGAATACTTGATTACATATATCTGAGTCCCCTTATCTCATATATAAGTTAGATCATACATGTGTAGAAGATCACGTAAGTCCGTATGATTGGTCAAGCTTAATGAGATATAAAAGTTTCACGGTGAGACAACTTGAGGACGAGTTGTCGGTGATAGGCCGCAGATAGATAAGAAGTGACTTGACTTAGTTGCTTGTCTATCTTTACGCCTCGACGTATTGAAGGATCACGATGAGATGTGTTCTTCTATATGACCGTCGTGAAGAACCAAGATCTCGGTGACTTACGATGATCTAAACCTCGATAAGGTATTAGGTGAGTATGAGTGGCTGACCATCACTTTGACTTGTTATGGGTGAGGGTTATATGTTCTAACCCAATATTCTCCGCATCTTGGGTGGTGGCGGTGTTTGTATGTCATCCTAGTTATCTCAGACGAGTCACCGTATCCGTTTAGGATGATGACGCCCCTTAAGGAGCTCAAAGGTTTATTGTACTAAACCCCGCAGTTGAGTTAGCTCAAGTACAATAATAAGGTTGAGTGGTACTACTTAAGGAATTAAAGATATTAATTATTTTAAGCAATGATTGCTATAAATAATTAATGGACGCTCGATATCTTAAATACGGGATTCAGAATGTCTAAGTGCAAGCCCGACTCAACTTCGGTAATAAAGGGTAAGTCAAGATTTATTCTCTAGTGGCATAAATGAATGTTTATAAATTAATTTATGTTCGGGTGAACATAAGATAATTAATTTATTTGAGGCCCATCTTTATTCCTTGCATTTGATCCTGGTCGGCCCATCCAGCCCGTAGCTCCGATGAAATCGGCGCCGTCCTCTAAGGCAAGGATTTGATTCTCTTTATCCTATAAGGATATTATTATATTTATGGGATATGCATGGATCCTTTCCTTATGGGATTATGGTAATGCATTATAAATATAAGGTGAAAGATAGAATCAAGGTTAATCCTGAAAATTAGAGAGCATAATTTTCGTGAGCCTCAAGAGTGAGATTCTCGAAAATAGCTAGGGTTTTGAGGGTGATTTCTTGTAGCATTCTCCATAGATCGCCCTCACCGACGCTGGAGATTGGGCAACCGGATCTGATCCGTAAGGTCAAAGCACGAGTCTCGATCCGCTCATTCCGTTTGACCCGGCTGATCCAAAGGTAAACACGAGAAAACCCCTACGTGTTGCAATTAATTAAATAGACGCATGCTAGGATTATAATCAATGTATGGTGAATTAAATATCCAAGATAGATCCTCGGGGCGAGGGCTAAACATATGTTTTCCCTACAGTACGGTCCAGTGCTACTTGTGGGTTAGGTTCCTGATGGACAAAACCTCTTCCTGGTCCACGACCACGTCCTCATCCTCGTCCTCGACCATTCCTTACCGGTGCGTCTCTCATGCCATCTCCTATTAGTGCGTCTTCCATTCTGAAAAGATAACACCTATATGAGAAACTAACCCTAACAATAATGGTGTAACTCAAGTGAATCCTCAAATCTTTTCATGTTACTTCTATGTTCAAGTGCTTCTATGTGAAACAATGAACTAGTTCTTTCTAAGTTGTTATAGCGAGGCTATCACGACTTACATTTTCAAAACAGTCCTTGAGTACACAAACAGTTTATGAGAGAACCCATAACTTATTCCGATCATTTCAGGATATGAATCCAAAGATATTGTCATCAACCATTTTCGTTTTTGTGGAACCTATTGTCATGTAGGTTCCAAAAGTCTCATGCATGATCGAAAAGGTTTGAAAATCCAATTCGACAATCAATTTCATTTGGGTCGTTAAGGGTTCGGGTTGTCCCTAACACGACAATAAACTTAGCTATCTGAATACAATGACTCACGATAACAATGTGAAAGCAATTAGACAATTCATAATTCAACATATGAAAATAACTTGTAATTCACATGGCAACATTCATCAATGGCGTACATCATTTCATAGTCCAACTTTGAAACATTTTAAATCATACCTTTGTTGATCAGTTGGCGTGACGGTAAGCTGAGAGTCACTGAGATTACAAGAAGTCTAGAGATATTATTCTAGACTCGACATGAAAAGATTTTGGCGGTCAGAGACACGAAAGAAAACTTATGCTCTGATACCACTCTGTCACGCCCCAATTAAAATGGAAGCCCGTAAATCAGGGTACGACTAATAAAAATACGAAAAAAATATAAGGTAAGTAAGTTGACTCGAATGATCAAGGTAATAAACCCTTAGAATTGGGAATGGCTTCCTGAATGAAAATGGAAGACATCGAATGATGTAATCCAAATCAAATAACATTTATCCTCAGGATCACAAGTTTAGTTTCGTGCTTCTGATAGCCAATGTGCAATCAAAATACTAACATCAAGGATTCAGAGTCTAAGCTCATCAAAAGATATAATTCAAGTCATAGACAAGAAGGAAAAATGTAACTAGAGCTAGCTCATCAGCGGAAGTCAAAAATACGGAAATAATCCGTCAAAAATACGGAGTGAACCCTAATCTCACTCGCCCGTCATACCATTGATCAACCTGAAAATATTTGAAAAATATTTGGGCTGAGTACTAATGTACTCAGTGGACATGCATTTGCTAAAAATAATTCGTAAATTCGTAAAAGAAGTTTATCCAATCATGATAACACGACTTAGAAGGTTTTAAAAGATACCACTTCTAAGCATGCAAAAACATTTCATTTATTGGGCCCATTGTCACGACTCTTTTGTTACTCGTTTTGATCCCGGACCTCTAGCCACCGTTGGATCACATGCCCATATTATTGTCATCGGGGACGTAACCCGGACAAATTCATAATTTCATGACGCATTTCGTAACACATCCGCACAAGAACCCTTATAACGCCTCATGATTTTGTTAGTGCGGATGGAGATCAACCCATCGAAACAACTAACTAGTGTACATAATTCTCAATTAACATATCAAGTTTAAAAGAGAATCTCGATCGATACATTTATGAGCCTTAAAGCAGTAGAGCGCATAAAAATATTTTATGGATAAACAGTTTGATTTCATGAAATATCGAGCATATAACTCAAATATACTTTTGTAAATAAAGCCCACCTTGATAGGACAAAGCCTCAAGAAATCACTATAGTACGTTTCTCGGGAAAGCAACGCTAATCCCCTTGATCGACAAAACCTACAAGAAGCATTAATCTTAATAGGTCTCGAAAAGCTAGCCTTAAGTTCAAGTAAAGTAGGATGCTAACCTATGATTCGTTAAACCCGAGTTTTCAAAATATAATTAAATTTGAAAACTAATATATATCGGCTAAGGGCACCAACAATACCCTTGCTCGACTTTTCGTTTAAAACGCATTAAATTTCATAATCTTCTAATGATAAATACTTTTTACAAAAAGTATAATGCAATTGAAATACATTCTAAATTCATATATATTATGGACTCTCGCTTAATATAACACATAATAAAATTCTCAAATTATGCACTTGACTAGCATAATTTAATTTATTAAATATTCTAATTTAATTTCTTTCTTTAAAAGAATTTAATTAAATTAATTACATAGGTCATAATCATAATTAAGTAACTTAAACTTGGACTTAACCTCGACTTAGCCAATTAATTAATTAAACCTAATAGCAATTAATTAATTAATTAATTAACTTACCATAATTAAATAATTTAAACTTATTTTTAAGTTTAAGTTAATTATTCATTTAATTAGACTTAATATAATTTAATTAATTAAGTCTCAAATTTAAACCTCATTTATTTAATTAAGTAAAGTCCGAGGATTTAATTTAGAGAAAGCCCATCCTTTAAATTAAATCTAAGCCTAATATTATTTAATTAACTAGAGCCCAACTATAAATAAATTCACTGGAGCCCAAATCCATAAATTTTCGGCCCACTTCTTTTAATTCTCGGCCCACTATTAAGACATAGCCCATCAGCATTTAATTAAAAAGTCCAACCTAACATTTAAAAATAAAACAGCTCACTTCACATATCTACCTTCTTATATTTTCGGCCCATATCTAATATAATTCCAAAGGCCCATCAGAAATTATTATATTGGGCCCAAATGAATAAGGTCCAAACTAAAATAAATACAAGTCCATAGCATTTAATTAAAGAAAGAAGCCTAACAAAATAAAAACAGCCCAATGCCCACAAACCCTAAACCTATAACTTCTCCCATTTTCCGACACCGCTTTTAAGTGAGAAATGTCATCATGACGATTAAGCGACCTCACATTTTATTTTTATTTTCTTCATCTCTCTCTCTCTCTCTCCTCTCTCTCGGATCTCACATACCACACACACACAACGACGCACAAAAACACACACTCGATGCCGCTGCCATCTCCGACCGGTCACGTCATCGGTCGACGAGTTGCGCCGCCGCCTCGACCGCCACGACTTCCTCTCTTCTCCGTTCTTTCTCTCGGACTCCCTTTTTTCTCGCCCTTATCCTCCTCGTCCCTCTTCTACCCAAAACCCAGAAACATCTCCCCTTCACGAACTGTTCTCACCGCAGTCGCACGCCTGGCGTCGATGATCGGCCTCCTCGCTTCCTGCCTCTCTCTTTCTCTGTACCCACGCACGCAAAACACACGACGCACTCGACTTACACTGTACACACACGCACGCGACAACACACCCACGCACGCGACACATACACACGCACGCCATCGCACACACACACGCCGAGACCTGCCGACTGCCGATGCCGGATTTCGGCGTCCATTGCCGCCGACCAGCCACCCCATCTACATCTCGCCTCACTCTCCATTCTCGTTGCCCTTGTCTCTTCCCCCTTCTTCTCTCCTCTCTCTCTCTCGGCACTCACAACATACACAATGCAGCAACACACACACACATACAAACCTATGCGCATACACACACTAAAATGAATAGGAGGTTAGAAGTTAAACCTTTGTGTGGGTTTGTCTTGTTGAAGTTGCAAGAGTGAGTGAAATTTTGGAGGCTAGGGTTTTAACAAAAGGAAGAGAAGCTCATATAGTGTAGAATGGATTTGGGTTTTTTTTCTTTTTGGGCTTTTTCAACTAAAACCCATTAAACAATTTATTCTTACGGGCTAAATGTTCGATCCTAAAGATTATTAATTAATTGAACATTAACATAATATTATTGATATAATGATTTATATGTACATATATATAAATCATATTCGATTATTATATTATATATAATAATTCGTAATCATTTCATAATATTTAATGAAAAAATTTCTTTTTTTCGATTTTAAAAATTTTCTTTCACCGGGCACGAATCATTTTAAAACTTCTAAGTTCGAAAGTCATTCTAATCCTATTGAGAAAGACGGGGTATGACAGGAATTGCAGAGGGTCATCCTCTAGCAATTCCGACGTTACGTGAACTCGAAAGAGTCCACATACCTAACTTCATCTTCCTTTGTGAAACTATAGCTCAAAAACAGAAGGTGGAAGACATACGTGTTACTTTAAATTTTGAAGGTGGTTTTGCGGTTGATTGTATTGGCAGAAGCGGGGGTATTTGTATGCTATGGAAAGATTCTTTGTCTACTATGGCTTTCCAGAAAGGAACAAGATGAGAGATTCTTGGAACCTCCTTCGACAAATCAGCAAGGGTAACTCTTTACCTTGGGCTATCGTGGGGGATTTTAACGATCTTCTCAGTGCATGAGATAAGAAATGGGGGATAGATCATCCCATTTGGTTGCTTTAGGAGTTTAGAGCTGCGGTGATTGATTGTGGGCTAAATGATATACCTATGTCGGGTTATCCCTTTACCTGGTCGAGGTGGATGGGTACGGCTTTTGTGATAGATGAGAGGTTGGATAGAGGGATGGCAAATGGGAAGTGGATGACTTTATTCCCGAACCACAACCTCGAGTCAACCACGGCACCTATTTCGGATCATTATCCTATAGTGCTCGAGGCGACGGGAATGCGATGATTAGAAGGAAGAAGAGGTTCAGATTTGAGAACAAGTGGTACTTGGAACCTCAACTCTCAAATCTTGTGCGAAATTGTTGGAGTAGGGGGGGAAGAGCTGCAACTCTTGGAGAGGCTTTCAGCTACTACTGTTAAGATCGGAGAATGGGCTTGTAACTTTAACGTGGCACAGAGAGCTAAGAAAAGATTCCTGCATGCGAAGATCAGGTATCTTCAACAAAGAAATGATGTTAGATCTAAGGATGTCAATGGGTGGGTTTTACCCGGACCAGAACCAATAAATAAGTAATGGTTCGGTTCCGAACCGCCCATTGACATCGGATCCGAATCGACCAGCATCATCAACCATGGATCTTAAGCGATCCGGATCTGAGGGGGTCTGGAATTAGAACCAGATCAGAACCAAATAAGAACCAGAACTGGAATCGAAACTGTTGCTTTATAATTTAATGGATCATGAGTGATTTCGAATCGATATGGATAAAACTAGCTCATTGACAAGCTTATTTAAACTTAGTCTTGTCAATAGACGTTTTTTACTCGAATCAGTACCAATAAATAAGCATTGGTTCTGGTTCTAGAACCAGATCCAAACCGGACAGGTCCATCAAATTATGGATCTAAACTGTCCGGGTCTAAAGAGGGTCTGAAACCGGAACTGGAACCGGAACCGGAACTGTTGCTTTAAAATTTAATGGGTTTTGAGCGATTCTGGATCGGTCCGGGTAAAACAAACCCATTGATATCCCTAGTTAGATCTGGTGCAGCTATGATTATGGCTAGAAAAGAGCTTCAAGATATGTTGTTACGAGAGAAAATTCACTGGAAGCAACGAGCAAAGCAGTTCTGGCTGAAAGAGGGGGATCGGAACTCTAAATGTTTCCATGCGATGGCGTCGGCTCGAAGGAATGCCAACACCATCCAACGCCTTAGACGTATGGATGGGAGTTTGACCTTGTCTAAGGGGAAGATACAAGAAGAAGTGACGGGGTACTTCTCGGGCCTCTTCAAAGCTACAGAAATCGTTCATCGGCAAGAGTCGGTTGTTGACAAAATGCAACCGATCATCACCGATCTGAATTACGAAGATTTGATTAAGCCTTTTTGTATTGAGGAAGTAAAAGAGGCTCTTTTCTAGATGCACCCTGATAAAGCTCCGGGGCCGGATGGTTTGAATCCTAAATTTTATCAAAAATTCTAGGATCTCTTAAGGGATGATATATTTAATCAGTGCTCGAAGTGGTTGGAGGAGAACAAGCTGCCAGAGGGCCTGAATGACACGACCATTGTCCTTATCCCAAAGGTGGAAAGACCTAGCAACATGAAAGAGCTAAGACCAATATCCCTATGTAATGTTATTTACAAGATCGTCTCTAAGATGTTATGCAATCGCCTCAAGAAGGTGCTGGCGACGATCATTGAGTACGGCCCGGTCGACTTTGTGAAAGGAAGAGCGATTCAAGATAATATTCTTATAGCGTTTGAGGCTATCCACCCATGAAAAGAAAGACGAGGCAAGAGGGAGAATTAGCGCTCAAAGTGGACATCAGCAAGGCTTATGATAGAGTGCTGGGATTTTCTGGATGCGGTACTTGCTAGGCTTGGTTTCGGAGATAAGTGGAGGAGGTGGATGAGTATGTGCATTAGAACGGTGAAGTATTCCGCCCTTGTTAATGGTGACTTGATTGGCCCAATCATCATTGGTAGGGGGCTTCGCAAAGGTGATCCGTTGTCCCCTTACCTTTTCATCCTTTGTGCCGAAGGTCTTTCGGCTTGTCTTAGGCACGAGGCTTCCAGAGGAAATCTTCACGGTATTCGGCTAGGGCGTTCAGGACCGCCCATCTCACACCTGATGTTCGCGGATGATTGCATGTGTTTTCTGCAAGGCATCGCAAGAAGAAGGGACGAGATTTTGCATGGTGTTGGACAAGTATATATGAAGCTGCCTCGGGGCAGGCTATCAATTATCAGAAGTCTGAAATTTTTTTCAGCCGGAATGTTGAGGAGAGCGTGCAAAATGAGTTGTCCAATATTCTATGGGTTTTCCATCCTCTTAATACGGGCCGGTACCTGGGATTACCGTCTCTGATAGGGAGGAAGAAAAAGTATATTTTTGGTTACCTTAGAGATAGGCTTTGGAAGAGGATTCAAGTGTGGTAAGTTAAGAATCTGTCCAGAGCCGGGAAAGAGGTTCTTCTTAAAGGGGTTGCTCAAGCGATCCCGACGTTCTGCATGTCGGTTTTCTTATTTCCTATGAGTGTCACAGACGAGCTGGAGAAGCTGATGAATAGCTTTTGGTGGGGAAAGAAATGTGATACGAGAGACGGGATTAGTTGGATGAGATGGGAACGCCTTTGTGTGGTAAAGAATAAAGGTGGAATGGGGTTTCGTAGCCTCCAATTGTTCAACCTTGCAATGTTGGGAAAGATGGGGTGGCGGCTTTTGATGGAGCCTACTCCCTAGTTTGTCGGGTGTTCAAAGCAAAGTACTTCTCGGGAGGGGATTTTTTGACGGCTCGTGTGGGCAATAGTCCAAGTTTCACATGGAGAAGCATCTGTGCTATTCAAGACTTGGTGAAAAGATGAATGAGATGGAGGATTGGAAATGGAGACATGATCAGGGCAATGGTCGACCCCTGGGTTCGTAGGGATTCGAACTTCTATGTCTCGAATGTGATGCACATGGATCTTGGTGGTTTGAGTGTGAAGGATTTGATGATCCCGGGCACCAGAGATTGGGATGTGGAGCTCGTCGAGAACTTGTTCGAAGCAAGAGATGCCGAGATTATCATAAATCAACTTATTAATGCCCGTGGCGATGAAGATAAATTGATCCGCAAGTCTCCAAAATGAAATCTACTCGGTTAATTCTCGCCTATCGGTTGGCATGCTCTCACCTTTGTTAATGTCACGATGGCATCCGAGGAAATTGGAATATTATTTGAAACTACTGGGTCCCCATAAAGTGAAGATCTTCTTGTGGCGTCTTTGCAAGAGATAACCTCCGACAAAGATGAATCGTGGAGATGGGAGTTAACGTTGAGGGTGAATGTAGTGTGTGCGGAAGGGGTGGAGTCGGTTTGGCATATTTTGTGAATTGTCGATACGCCGAAGGAGTGTTGGAAGGAGTTTGGTGCGGACCGACTATGGAGCGATGGCGGAAGTGAGTTTCTCTTCGCTTAAGGATGTGCTACTCTCTATCCTCTACAAAGGGAGAGCGACACCCTAGCTAAAGTTGGTATGATTATGTGGTAGATTTGGAAAGATAGGAACGACGTTGTTTGGAATGAGGTTTTCCCCAATCCGGCGAGGTCGTGCGCTAATGCGTTGGGATGCAAAGATATGTGGCTCACAGCAAAAAAAAGGCCATTGTTGTTGCGATGGAACGAGGACTGCCGAGTGGCGGAGTAAATGTGAAGGGTGGCATGATCTAGGCGAAGGATGGGCGAAGTGCAGCGTGCATGCTGCTTTCTTTAGGGAGAAGAAGCATATCGGATTAGGCCTATATATTCGAGATGCACAGGGTAAGTTCATCGCTGCAAAATCTATTGTGAAGTTCGGTTTGGTTAGAGTGGAGGAGGGTGATATCATCGGGGTTCAGGAAGCTTTATCTTGGTTAAAGGAGCGTCTAATTACCAAGTGCATGATAAGAGTGTGATAGCAAGATTGCATGAGACGAGATCAACTCCACCGATGATAATTTTTCTGAACTAGGAAGCATGGCCTCTGTTTGTCGCGAGGTTCTATCAAATTTTGGTGATTTTTGTGTTAGAAACATTGTTAGGGATTTAAAAAAGTTAGCCCATAGTTTGGTTAGGGTGCTATCGATTTTGATACACAACATGTTTGGGATGAACCCCATCTTTTGTGGAGGGTCTTCTTCATCTTTCATGTTCGTGTTAATCTTATTAGTTCTTCAATATATATATATATATATATATATATATATATATATATATATATATATATATATATATATATATGAGCGATCTTCAAAAAAAATATCGGTTATTAACTGCATGTATAAGTCACGATCTTAGACAAAGATTTACTAACATCAATGTATGATTACATTAATTACTAGATGCCTATTTTCATAAATACTTCTCCTTTAAAAGAAGTCTTGTTTAAATCCCATTGTTTTTATTTTCTATATAAACTAAACTCCTCTCACTAGAAGAAAAAACACACCAAAAATTCATCTCGGACACGGTGACGATGATCAGGTTGTCTGACCACTAGTCGTGAAAAGTTGCCGAAAGGACCAGCTCCTCGGAAGGGCCATCGCCCATGCGATCCTCCTAACTTTAAAGGAATTCCTATTATGCCGGAGAATTTCGAATCCGAAAAAGTTTCCTTTTCCTCCGACGAAGCCGTCCTACCGATCGATCAAATTAACCGGATTAAGGGGTGTTTGCCTAAGCTTATTTTAGAGAGCTTATAAACCCCAAAACTTATAAGATGTTTCAAGAGCTTATAAGAGGTGATGTCTCAAATGCTTATAAGTTGATATAGTGTTTGGATAATTGATCTTATGAGCTAGAGAAAGAATCATGAGTTAGAGAGAAAATCATAGTTAGAGATAAAATTGACTGAGAGGTGAAGTTGATAGTATATGTGTGGAAATAATGAACTATAATAAGGTTATTTTGATAAATTCATGATTGCTTATAAGTTTATGAAAAAATAATTTAGGGTTGACCAACTTATTTTTAGTGGAGCTTATAATTGGAGCTTATTTTCGACTTATAATTTGTGTAGGAGTTTATTTTGCCAAATACTTGCAACAACTTATAAGCTCTAAACCTATAATTTGTTTTAAAACTTATAAAGACCACACCCTCTAAGATGCTCGATTATAATCTATTGATTTTTATTTTATTTTATATATTTTATATGTGGAATGATTTGTTGAAAAAGCGATATTAAGCATACATGTATTTCTATTATATTTGTCGAGCAATGGTAACGATTTGACCACTAGATTATCGATAGTTCATTTATTTATCGATAGTCCTCCTCCTCCTCATTATTATTATTATTATTATTATTATTATTATTATTATTATTATTATTATTATTAGGAATAGAGCAATATTGCTCGATTACGAGAAAATAGTATCGATCATCGTTTAGAATATCAGATCAAAACATCTACAAAGCGCCCCGAGAATAGCCTTTCAACATGGCTTTGAAATGGGCAAAAGTGCGGATCAACGAGATCTTCGATACCTAAACATGCAGATACATATTTTCAACCAACCTCCATAGCTCGACTTTAATCATCTATTGTTAATCTTACTTCATATGATTTCAAGTTCCATAGAGAGATAATTATATAGCTTAGATACAATTTATCACAAAGTTTAGCTATAAGGCTATCCATACGATAAATAAAATATAAAATTTAAATACAAAGAAGAGTAAAGAAAACTTACAATAATTTTCCAAGCTTTATTTATTCTTGAAATATTTTTACAATACCACTCTTCTCTCTTATATTTCTACACACTAATATTGTAGACACTCTTGCACTTTCTTCTCAATTACGCTACAACAATCTCGAACCCTATTTATATACAAATGGGGAACAAAATGACAAATCAAAAAGACTATCTAAAGGCAAAATTATTGCCGTTACACAAACTTAGTGGAGCAAATAGAAAGTCAAATATAAATAGTATAGACATATGGGACATTGTCCCCACTTTATCAAGATTGATAAAGTTGAAAATATTATCGTTATTTATTGTTGTGTTCTTTGAATCGATTAGTCCGACAATTTTCTCCACTTTATTTTCATTGCTTAAGTCATCTTCCATTTAGGCTATATCAAAGCCAAATCTTCTGAGATTATCTCTTCTCTTCCTAAATCGGGGTCTCCATCATCGCTCTTGTTGTGGCTTCTTTTACACTGACTTCATATTACTATCATTCTTCTCTATTTACGTAGGGTCCTCTATTGATCCTTCTTTTATCATTCCACGGATGATTTGCAAAATATTTCTATTGGCATCATATCGCACAAAATCTTCTACAATTTTCAATTGGATATTCCATCCATTTTCTTCCCATAAAGATGTTCTTGATGTAACATTTAACGAAATAAATCGATGTTTCTTGATGAAGCACCTTTGAGTCTTTATTTTCCCCAAAATGATTACATATATAACAATTTTCTCCGGCTTTGATCGGCATTCCTTGAAATTAAAATCCATATGGATTATGCATCTTTAAACTCCAGATGAAGATGAAGATACTTCTTTCTTTTGATGATATTATCCACCAATGTATCTTTAAGCGCATTAAAAATATCATCCATAGATATTCATTAGGATCTTGAGACTCCATGAATTCCATTGATGAATCGAATAATGAGACATTGTCTCTTCTCCTAATTTAGACATTAAATCTTTCTTAACTTCATCCATATATTGAGATATTATCTCTTTTGGATAAAATCCGGACTTCATTTCATCTTCCTAGTGATATAATCAAAAGGAGATGGTGATAATTTTGACTACGGCATGACTTCTTTCTTCATAAATCTTAATTTTTCTTCTATGAGAAGTAATGTATCAATACCAAAATCTTTTGGTTTGGTTTCTTTTATCATTTTATCCCAAAATTTTGAGTAAAATGCTCTTTTTATACATGGAATCAAATCTTCGTATAACCAAGATTTGAGACCACTTCCATATCAGGAATTGAAAATTCTAAAAAAATAACATAGAAGATATGCCTATACATTTATTTTCTCGATATTCGAATTCTAGGTGAAATATTCACCCATTTTCAAATTTTCTTTCCATTCTTACGGTAAAATACTTATTGATGTCCCAAATTTTTGCCACCATTTAGCAAACCATATGGAATTTCATGGTTATAAACCTCTGCACAAATTTTTATGAACCAGAGTGTTTTCTCTTGTCGTTCTCTATAAGAGAACCTTATTGAAAGAATCCATATAATCCCGATAATTATACTTCTTTGAAGTTTTGTATTAGGATATATGTATTCTTTTGCTTAATGGAGATATTCCCTTCTTGATAGATATAATCTTCTTGATGATTTTCTTGAAGTTATAAACTTCTTCATTTTTCCACTATGAAATGAACTATTTCACATCCATTATTTATGAGAATATTCTCATAATAAAGTCGAGACTTATATGCTCTTCTGCATATGAAGCATTCTCCATATACCTTTCCATTAATATCCATGGATTATTCGCCATCTCAAATCATTTTCTTCCAAAAGTATTATAACCTTTTGGGTTTATTCATAATATATGTATTATTTTCTTCATCATTCTCATTTCCAACTATATTTGAAAATGATGGTTGTGTATTTTTACGTGATGAAGAACTTTCTTTTTCTTTTTGTTTCTTGTATTCGAAACTCTTGATATTCTTATCTTCGATAAATTTGAAGCTATAAACTTCTGTTTCCATGTTGAACGAGAATATCGGTTGTTTTTTCTGCCACTTCCTCTATAAGAGGAAGTTCCTCTCCTCGAGAATACATATCGAAAAATTCATTGGATATATTCTCGAGTTAAAAATCGGAAGACTATTTTCTTGTCCTTTTTATACATAATTTCAAAATCAAATGGAGCTAAATGAGCTTGCCATCTTGCAAACATTTGTTTAGAAACATCATGTTTAAAATCTTTATTAAACATAAATTTAGCGGATCTACAATCTGTTTAATAATAAATTTTGATTATATAAATCATCTTGAAATTTTAACACACATTTAACAATAGCAAGAATTTCTTTAGCTACTGATTGCATAATTCTTTTGTGCATTATTCCATTTCGAATGAAATCTAACAAGATATTCTTGTTTATTTTCGGATTTACATTTAAGAATTCCTCATATCCTATATCTGAGCATCTGTTTGATTATTTTTCCCAATTTGGGTTGCTTAACATTAAACAAGGAAGAGTTTAATTTTTCTTTTATTTTTTACTGACATTTGTATGTTTTTAATCCATAGGGGTAATTTTAAGTTTATCATATAAAATATTGTATCTATAGCAAGATCTTTATAATATGGAGAAATATAATTTAAACTTCCAAGAAATCTTTGTAATTGAGTTTTATCAATTATTTCATCGAAATTTATTTCCAAATTCAATACTTCTATTAATAGGAATTATATTTCCTTTTCAATATTATGTCCTAAAAATCTAATATTAGTTTGGAATAAAGACATTTTAGATTTAGATATAACTAAACCATTTTATAACAATATCTTTAAATATTCTTAAATGTTTAAAATGCATTTCTATATCTTTAGAATAAACTAAAATATCATCTATATAAACAATAATAAACTCACTATAAGGAGTAAATATATCATTCATTATTTTAAAATTGAAGGTGCATTTTAAGACCAAAAGGCATAACATTCCATTCATAATGTCCTATAGGAACATTAAAAGCATTTATATCTATCAGTTTTTTATTTGTATTTGCCAATATCCAGATTTCAAATCAAACTTAGAAAATATAACGAAATCATATAATCTATCCAATAAATCTTTTTTATTTGGAATAGGATGTCTAATCCATTTAATACTTTATTAAGTGGTTTATAATTAATTACCAATCTTGGCACTCCTCTTTCTGTTCACTATGTTTATTAACATAAAAGCGATGCATGACCAAGGAGGCGTGAAGGACTTATTAATCCTTTTGAATTAATGATTCAATTTCTTTTTACATAATTCTAAATATTGAATTCATTTGACAAGGTCTAGCCTTTGTCGAATTTTCTTTTCATCAAAATCTTCTTCATAAGGAAGAGAAACAATATGTTTCTTTCTATCCCAAAATGCATTAGGATGATCATTCTGATTTCAATAGAAAATTGATTTATTAATATTTTATCTTATCACGTAATTTAGGATTTTGAAGTTTTCTTCTATTGTAATTATATTCAATTCTTGTTTTAAAAACTTAATTGTTTTTCTTTTGAACTAATATTATCGTATACTTATGTAAAACTTTTGTAATAGGTTCGATAATAAATTTTAAAATTATATTATTTCCTTTAAAGTTTCTATAATCCTTCTTTATCAACTTTTATTAAAGGATAAATTTTTGTTAAAAAGGTGTTCCAAGTATAACACGGTTAGTAATATCTTTAGCAAGTAAAAAACTTGTTTGTATACAATTTTTATTTATCTGAGACATATGCCTTAGGTAATTTATAATTAATTTGCAATTTATTTCTACTGTGTATGATAAAGTATGAGTAGTTTTATGAAAATACCTAGTAGGTATTAATCCTTCTTGTATAACATTCAAATCGCTCCACTATCTACTAAAGCTGAATTCTTTTGAATAATAATTATCAATTAAAAGTGTTATTTTTATATACCATTTTGTGATATAATCATTTCTAAAGTGGATAGAAAGTTTTCATCTTTAGGAAATTTTCTTTATCAATTTCATAATTATGTTCTATTTGATTTTTGTTTCTTCATTATTTTCTATTCTTGAAATTCTATAATCAAGACTTAAATTTTCTTGTTTTAAATTATTAATTTCTTCCTTAAGATTTTAATTTCATTTATTATATTTTTAAGAGAAGTAGATTCTCTTCTATTTTTCTTTGTTTTAATAATTTATACACCTCGGACATCATGTAAGGTTCTTTCTTATTATCAACATTATTATTATTTCTATTATTATTATTATTATTATTATTAGAAGTACTAGGAATACTTTCTATTTGATCTACTATTTTAGACCTTAATTCGGATCTTTTATTAATTGTAGTAATTCTAAAAATTATTATTTGTTAAAACATTTAATTCTAAATCTTGGAATTGTGAAAGAATTTTATAAAATTCTTTTCCTTCATTATCTTCGATATTTTCTTTGGACAAGATTGTCCAAGAATCAAGGTTCACATTCAGATTGATTCGGATATTAAAGAATCATTTCTATATTATCAATTTCTTGATCGACTCTGTATAACTAGAGTAAGAATATTCTTGAATCTGAACTTTCGTGAATTTAATAATATTTTTGAAAGAGTTTCTTTCATATCTTTATCTATGTCAAGATTATTAATCTTTTCTTAGTCAACAATTATTTGCATAATGACCATATTTTCCACATTTTACGCATATTCTGATTTTCTTTTATTCCAATTCTTTTCCCATTTTTATTATTTCTTTCATCTTTTCTTATTTTTCTTTGTTCAATTTTTTCTTAGAAAATCTTTTCTTTTCTTGGGATATTCTTTATAACTCTTCATTTATTTTTTACTAGATGATGTTCTAGTTGGCATAGAATTTTATTCATAGCAAATTGATCACAAAATTGTCCTAATTGTTTCTTTTCTACCAAATTTTGGCGTTTCATTTGTTGATTTAATTTTATTTCATTGCATAAGGCTAATCCTTCTTGGATACAAATTCCTATTAATTTTCCATAAGTATAATTTTGGTAAGGAATTTCATTTAAATCTTTTCTCAAAATTCTTCTTATTCTTCGACAAATAAGCTAGGAAGACCATCTATAAATTTTGACTTCCAATGAGAACTATTACACTCGGTAATTCTAAGACCCTAACGAAAGTATCTTTTACCACCTAAAATCATAGTGTTTTACACCTAAGATTTTGTAAAGAGTTCTAATATTTTCACTATTATCGTATATCTTCTGTAAAATGTTCTACAATGTTCACTATTAGTGTATAAGCGCATTTTCTTTTATCATTTCCTTCTGTTTACATTATTTAGAATATCATCTTTTCATTTTGTAGGTAATGATCCACCATCCTTTTAATTGTCACTAAATCACCTATTATCATTTTAGCAATTTCTCATCTCATTTCCATTATTTTTACATATAGTAGAATACATTAATATTCTATGCATTGTATTATGTATTTGTTGATGCAAAATCCATCTATATTCCATTCATAAATATGATGTCACTATAACTGTTTGATATTATATCATTTGATTCTTCTATAAGAACATCTACAGTGTTGGTCTTGGATAATAATATTTTCTGTAGTGGGTTTATCATAATTTTGACAATTTATTAATTTGATTATCATAGACTTTTTATAATCGAATTCTCTATTAATTCTTCTCTTATCTTTTTATCTAATGTCTTGATTTTTAGCCCTTTAAATTTTCTTCAAGAAATACTTCTAATTCTTTCATTGATTTTAATTTAAAATTTTTTATTTGAGATGAATAG
The DNA here is from genome assembly GCA_036937905.1 of Salvia rosmarinus. Lineage (NCBI taxonomy): Eukaryota > Viridiplantae > Streptophyta > Magnoliopsida > Lamiales > Lamiaceae > Salvia > Salvia rosmarinus. The sequence goes on along the minus strand of CM072815.1, from coordinate 58,304,665 downwards.
TTGGAGTAACAATTTCTACATTCTTTTCTTCAATAATTTCACTTTTACTAACTTATTATCATTTATGATCTTTATTATTTGTTCTACTCTATCATATAATGATGTAATTTGTTCACCAAAATATTTAAGTATAAATTTGTATAATTATTTTGTTCTAGTATTGTATTTATTTGTTGACAAGTTACATGAAGTATTATCTTCTAATAATTTTGCAAAGGCTAAAAATTATGAATTTTTCATTTTTCAATTTGAAATGATTGTTGTGGTGGATAAACGATTTAAAATTTTCCATTATTAAGTCGTAATTTCTTTCTAAAGCAATATATTGTTCTACATGTTGAAATAAACCAGGGACAAATGGTATTAACTTATTTTTTCTTCTGAATTTATAAAATTCTTCTTGAATATAATATTTTTCTTTAGGATTAAAGTTTTCAAAAACCATTTTTAAGCGGTTCCCGTTTGGGTGTATTAAATTCTAATTTTATAATTTTTCTTGCGTGAACGGGACTAAAATCCATATTGTTTCTAAAACCATTAAATATTAAATTCCATTTGATTCGGTTATATCCGCTTCTTTAATATTATTATTATGAACATTGATTCCTTTAACAATATTGTTTTCTTTATATATAATTTATCAATTTTATCTTCTTACGAAATATCGATTCATATTTATCTCTTATTTGAGATGTAGATGCCTAGATGGCGTAAAGGTTGTTCTACCTTATAATCTAAAGGTGAAATATGAGAATACATATTTAAGTTTTCAATTTGGATGATAACGATGGTCTACTATCTTGGCTATAATATAACGGATCCTTGGTGTTTGTATTCTTTACTAGATTATTTTGTACTACTGATTGAGGTGTAGCTGCTTTTCTATAGTCGATTTTAGGAAAGTTATTTCTTCCATTTATTTTTCTTCGTAGTAATATTAGACTTGCTAAAATTAGTTTCTATTAGAATTGTTTCATTTAAAGGTTTATCAACCCTTTTACATTGTGGATTTAATGTAAATAATGGTTTATAATAAATTCGATAACATATAGTATTACTTGATTCACAGTTTATAATGATAACCATGAGTTTTAACATTTAATGTTAAAGAATCTAAGATATTAACATCGAGATAATGAAAGTTGTAGATTTGGATAAACATCAAAATAAACTGGACCATATGTTCTGGTTTATTATTCCATTAAAGATTGTTTCCAATTTAAATTTCTTCCATCTCTTAAAATTGCTATAAAGCTTTACGGTAATCCTTCTAATGTTAAAGGCTTAAAGGCAATTTTACTAATCCTATATGAATAAATTTATGAGAATGTCTATAAGGCATTAAATCAACATCTTGAAGCAATTTTAAAGTCGATTCTTCACCATGTAAAGCAATTGTTTCTTAGTAGTCTTAACAATTTGTTTTAATCAATTTTTCAAAAGTACCAAGTTTATAAATCATGCTTGGTTCAACTTTAGGAATTGTCCATTTATTGATAATTCTAAATTTTACGGTATATCATATTCTTCTTTCATCTTTTTTAACGTATTTTTTCTTCTTGCTAGATTCATGTTTCTTTACTCTTCTTTGTATTTAAATTTTATATTTTATTCTTGTTATGGATAGCCATAGGCTAAATCCTTATGTGATAAATTGTATCTAAGCTATATAATTATCTCTGTTATGGAACTTGAAATCATGAAGTAAGATTAACAATGATGATTAAAGTCGTAGCTATGGAGGTTGGTTGAAAATATGTATCGGGCATGTTTAGGGTATCGTAAGATCTGTTGATCTGCTTTTGCCCATTTCAAAGCCATGTTGAAAGAGGCTATTCTTGGGGCGTTTTGGTGAGAGATGTTTTGATCGGATATTCTAAAGCGATGGTGATACTATTTTCAATGTCAGGCAATATTGCTCATTCCTCAATTAGTCTACCTCTTTAATCATAATTTGTTGGTCGGCTCCATGTTGTCAGAGCCATGGTGGGGATAGTTGTGTGGTGAGGATATAATTTATCACATCTGAATATGAATCTGGCAGAAGAAATCTTTGAAGCGGTATGAAAGAAATATGATATGAATATCGTGAATAATTGAACCAGCATGATTCAAAGCTCTTTGAAAGTGAATTACTTGTGGGCTGGGAAACAGGCATGCACATGTGAGTAGACTTATGCTTCAGGGATGCTTAAGTACTTATAATTCTGCAAATTATTCATATGAGATCAGAAATGCTACTGGAGCAGAAGTGACTGGAAAAGATGACAAATTGAAACAATCTTTGTAGAATCTGGCGGTTGGCACATGGTCGTTGTGATGTTTGTAAATCTCGATTATCGATTTATAGGTGCTGGCATTAAATGTTAAAACTCGTGGTTATAATTATAAACCGAGTCTATATGATTATCGGTTATAAATACCGTGTTTGATATCTGATAAGGGTCAAATGAAACAGTTCTGTAGCAATTACAACAGTCTAAGTGCGGGAAAAAAAATGAGGAAACTGGAAAACAGCGTGCTGTCAATGAATCTGGCAAGTGATCGAACACTGAGGATCTGTTTGATTTGAGATGGACTCGTCGTCCGAGTGGAAAATCCAAATATGTTTCTTCATGCACCCAGGTGACGACTCTCGCCTCTAAGGCGTCTCGAATGAGATAAATATGGCATTCTCGAAGTAAAATGATGGTTATATGAAAACAATATTGATAAGGAATGTGTGTAAGGCGGATCACGGTCGAGGTGGGAGTGTATTTAAGGTTTTAGGCTGTGTGGATTTGATCTGTTCGGCAATATAAAATTAAATTTAATCACATGAAGGCCGTTAAATGTTTTGAACAATCTGAAAATATTATGTTCAAAGAAAGATTACGTGAAAATGTTAGTACTTGATCGCGGTTTGTTCGACGTAAGAACAATATGTTTATGAAAGTGCAGATAATGGAAGGTAATCGTTATCACAACAATCATTCAGAAGTGAAATGAAGGTCATGATTTGGCCTTTGCAGGTGAAGAGATACTCTTCATGTCGACAAATGGTCTGCTGGAACAAATGTACAAATTTATAAGTTTTGGATTGAAAATACGTCGTTATGCAGAGAATGATGAAGATCAGATGGAGTGAGAGATGATGAGAGGATATTGTTAAGAATGTGAAGTGCTGCTCGAACTGGGCCGTCACGATAAGGTTTTCGATAAAATCGATGAATTAGAAGTGGTAAGGCAAAAAGCGTACGATGGGCAAAGATGAAGGAAAGTAATGAGAGACCGATTATAAAGATCTGTAATCAGTGTAGATAGTGTCAGTGGTTGATCAGGCAATTCACAACTGTGCGACATGAAGCAGACGAAAATGGATACTAATATAAGCGATATGATGTTATGTATGGAATATGGTGGTTGATCGGTCACAAATGCGTATGATGCGGAATGTGTTCTGTTGAGGCTGGAGGATGGAGGTGTAAGGCAGTGTCTGAGGACGATGGGATGGTGGATCATGGCGCTCAGTGATGGAAATCTGTTGAGCGAGGAGAAATGAGAAGAAGGCGGTTGCTCTATTGACAGTTGAACGTTAACCAGTTGGGGATGTATGAGGATGGTGTGGACTCTTTTACAATCTTGGTAAAGCTCGGCTGCAGTCACAGGTTGGGCAACTGCTGGCGGCAGTGGGCAGTGTTTCTCGTTGAAAGTCGAGTGTATGAATGCTTGTTTGTTTGACAAGGGAAAGAGAAATTGTGGTAAACCTGAACAATTATGCTTGTGGAAGGTTATGTTGTCCGAGGAAATGGCCTGTCAATAGTGAGGATGATCGACAGTAAGGCCGAGTGAGTGGGCTGGGAATGATTTCACAGGGTCGGTTGATCTGACTCGTTGGTCAAATGGAGATCGAGTAATGTCCCAGAAAATTAGGGATTTGAAATCGAGATAGGGAAGAATGCGTAGTGTGGCGAGAAAGAGGACTGAGAGAGGGTGGAATGGTGATGTTGTGAACTGAGAGAATGGAAACGATTACAGGATGCATCTAGAATGCAGGACAGATGGTGTGGAAGATCTAGTCATTAGTGGATATTTTGATCAGATTGCTTTGACAGGGCAGATGTTTGAGCGTGCTTTCCAAATGATTGATAATCCGATGATCGAGATATTCTAGGTATCGAATAGATTGAACGATGATACTTCGTGATGTGATGATGTGATAGGGTGCGTGTGTTGCAGTGGAATGTACGAGAAAATGGAGGAATTGTAGTTGGTGTGGTAATTAAGATGTTGACATATAATTTGGGCTCAGTGGAAGTCGGTGGTGAAGTGATCAAACGAAGCCCATGTGTAAGATGTATGGTGAGAATATTTGACATGGAAGGGTTCAGGAAAACAGAAAAACAAGAATCAAGATGCATAGAGATGGTGGATTTTGAGTTGATAGGTTTCGAGATAACTCTCACAAGGAATTTGAGTCTGAGTGCTTTCAGAATGAAATGGGAAACAATCAGAGATTGTTAAGGTTGGGATACAGTAAGAAGGTGTGGGCTGCTTTTGCAGGGTTATGGTGCTCGTCTATTGTGGCGTAAGCAGATGACTGGCAATGTAGTGGTTGCAGAGCTCAGTTTCTAAGAGTGCGTATGCTGACTGTGTACCGTAAAGGTTAAAGGTAGGGACAATTGCAGGTGACCGTAGACTCTATGTTTATCACATTTTGGATGTAGAGATATCGTCTCAAGGTTATCAAACGAAAAAGGGGTTGGGCGGGATTTAATGTGGGAAGATACAACAAGAGTTGGATGTGCTGAAAGAGTATAATCAGAGGTGTGTAGTACAATTGAGAAAAGGAATCTGAGGACCACGAAATGATAGAAACATCGTTTTATTGGCTGTGTGATAGCGGCTGCATTGTGACAAGATATATGTCCTATGCTGATGGCATGACAATTAAGGGTGTGTGGTGGTCAGTTGATTGAATGGGATGGGTAAGTCAATGTCGCGATCCATCTGAGCTGCACTGTTAAGTGTTTGAGAAAGGGGTGATTGAGTGGCGCCATGAAGTGTTAGAGTGGTTGATCTTTCAAATAAAGATTGTGGTGGATATATGATTCTTTATATTTCAAGTTTGTACTGGATCAAATCAATGTGAAATAGATCGATAATAGCGCTGTTGGCTTCATGGGCATATGATGGATGGATGTTATGCTGCGTGTGGAAGTTCGTCCGCTGATGATTGATTAGGTTGTGTTGTTCAAGTACTCAATGGATATGTTATAATGGTTTGTAGTTCAGCTTAACGTTTCAAATATGTTATTAAACTGTAATTATATCATTGCAGGTGACAGAATGATTGAGGGAAATTTCTATGTGGTATTGGTGAAATCGGTGCGATGTAGAGCAATCTGGGACAATTTAAATGTATGTTCTCGATAGATGTATCTCTGTCTGAGTATTTTGATGATGAAGCTTAAATGGGCGATGGCGTGACTGCTGTGTGTTAGAAAAAATAAGAACTGCCGGTAAGAGCACGGTGAGAGAAACTCGGCGACGGTATGGGTGAAAGCGAATCGAATATCTGGAGGTGGCGGAATGTGGAAGTGGAATGTGCATGGTGTCGCGGCTGTCAACTAAATGCTTGCTGTGAAATGTGGGAGTGAGATTTCGATGCATATATATCAAATTTATTATAAACGAGTTGTAGGATCTCAGTATTTGAATTGATAAGCGTGATGTTTCTAAAGCAAATGTTTGCGGATGCGTTCTCCGTTGTTGAGTGTGTATAAGGACAAGTGTCTCTGCGCAACTTCGGAATGTGTCGATGAGGATTTCGTCTTGAGGTAAACCTCATGGAAGGAGAAGGCTTGGCGGTCTTCGATTGACTGTGAAGCCGAGAAATAACTCAGTATCGACAAGGTCAGAGTCGATCTGAAAGCGAAAAGAGTTCGTCGTCGCGAAAACCATCGTTCAAATAGTTGGAAATGAAATGATGAAATATCGTATGTGAATAAGGCAAGGTTATAGCACGGAAAAAATGATGGAAAATGTGGATAATGGAAAGGTATGTATGTTTCATATGCGGAAAAAGCTTAAGTCCGACTTTGTAAATGTTCTCATAAATAATGGATGTGAATAATGAAATTCATAATTCTTATGAGTCCTATGGTTTGCTAAATGGTGGCAAAAATTTGGGACATCAATAAGTATTTGCGAGGAAGAATGGAAGAAAATTTGAAAAATGGTGAATGTTTGCCTGGTCAGAATATCGGAGGAGAAAATAAATGTATGGAGGCATCTCTTTATTTATTTTATAGATTTCAATTCGTGAATATGGAGTGGTCTCAATCTTTGGTTATCGGAAGATTGATTCCATGTATAACATTTTCTCAGGTGAAAAGAAACCCAACTTGGTGCACAGTGATATCATTCTTCTGAAAAGAAAAATTAAGATTTATGAAAGAAGTCATGCTCAGTCAAAATCACCCGTCTCGCTGATTCATTGCGGAAAAGATGAATGAGGCATTATCAAGAAGAGATATTCTATATGGATGAGATGAAAGATTAATGTCTAGGGTGGGAGAGACAATGTCCGTGTCGATTCATCGATGGTCAGTGGGGCCGCAATGCTGTGGATATGGTGGTGGATGGATATGAAAAAGTATCGCGTCGTTTCATGCTGTGAGTTTAAGATGCATAATTCGATATGGTTTAACGGAAGGAATCTGAAATGTGTATGTCATTTGGGGAAATAAAGACTCAACGTCGACAAACATCGGTTTCTGTTAAATGTTCTCTTTATGAGTGAAAATGGATGGATTGTGAATGAATGAAAGGTGCGGATGATGCGATAAATGACTGTGCAGTCATCGGGTGGAATGCAAGGAGAAGATCGAACTGCAGAATGCAGGCTGGTGGCGAAGCCTGCGGGCGGACTGGATTGGGGGCGACAGAGAAATCTTTAGAAGATTTGGCTCGATAGCTGAAATGAAGATGCGTAGGCGAATAGTGGAGATGTTGAGACTATCGATGCGCGCGCAACGATGGCGATGTATTTTCGGCTTCTTGATAAGTGAGGACAATATATGTCTTCTTTATGTTGACTTCTGTCCTGAACTAATGTAACGGCAATAATTGCCTGGTAGTCTTTTTGATTGTCATTTGTTCCCCATTATAAATGGGGTTAAATGGTGATTAATGGCGGTGGTGGAAGGTGTGGAAAGGTGTCTAGTGTGTGAAATATAAGTGCGAAAGAATATGTGGAAACTTGGTATAGAGTTTCTTCTTCTTTGTGTTAAGGCATATTTATATTCTTGTGATGGCTATAGGCTAAATCTGTGAAATAATGTGGTTCTAATATATACGTGTATGGAACTTGATCATGATGAGTGGATTAACTGTCAGATAAAGAGGTATGAGTGGAGATGAAAAATATGTGTCGGCATGTTTAGAAGTATCAGACTGTGACAATCTACTACTATTAATTTTATTATTATTATTATTATTATTATTATTATTATTATTATTATTATTTTATTATTATTATTATTATTATTATTATTATTATTATTATTATTATTATTATTATTATTATTATTATTATTATTATTATTATTATTATTATTATTATTATTATTATTATTATTATTATTATTATTATTATTATTATTATTATTATTATTATTATTATTATTATTATTATTATTATTATTATTATTATTATTATTCTTGTTGTTGTTGTTGTTGTTGTTGTTGTTGTTGTTTTGCTGGATGATTGATCTTAATTTTATTGGGAAATAAATGCGATGAACACGAAGGTTCGTGGTTCGATCTTTGAATTAGATCTCGTCACGGGCAAGAGAGAGTATGTGTGAGAGGTGTAAGAGCGATTCAAAGGTGTAGATGATCTTTTCAATGTCTAGCCTCTGTTATACTGTGATTATAATGACTGAATTTGAATCAAGATCTCTTCTGAAGATGGGATCTCGATCCTATCTCTTACCGATTGGATTCTCTTAGATATGGTAGAAATCTTACGTTCCCCTTGGTTTAGGGTCTTCTAGGACGAACTCGTCTAGGAGGAGCTTAATGTGGGGCTTATTTATATTGGGCACGATGCTTGGGCACAGTAGTTGGCGTATCTATCACGTCACAAAAAGCGAGGCGAGGTCGTGATGGGTTTGGGGTTGTAATTCACGGAGATTCGTTTATGGCCAGTAGCACGATCAATCTGTTGCCGTTTTCTATCTTGACTTGGCTTAGTGTTGTTGATCTTGAAGTCGTATGTCAGCTTCATACTGTAGAGGTGTTGTAAGGGTCGTTTTCTTTGTGTGTATATCTTGCGAGCGTTTTGTTGAAGTCTTGTTGTGGCTTCGGCGTCTTTGAGGTGTTTACGAAGTCGTGTTACTTGGTTTCACATGCTTGGCATTATGCGAGGTCTTTTCTTTAACGCTTTGTGACGGTGTTATGCAAATCTTCATCTTGACTTAAATCGGCGAGGCATTATGCGAGGTCTTCTGGATAGCTTTGATGGTGTTATGCTGATTTCGAGTGGATACTGGCGTCGTGCGAGGCCGAACACGGGATTCTCTGCCGATGTTAAACAAGGGATCTGGGATTTGCATTTAATCGCATTTAATGTGGCGTGATTGAGTTCGATAAAGTGCATTTATTGGGAATAACTTCCTCTGTCATTTCAGTATCACTTTAGCCATTCGATTTCAAAAATTTCAAAGCTTTCCAAAAGCGAAAAGTGCTCAGCTGTCGCCATTATGTCTTTCTTGCGTCCGTGCCGGCATCTTCTTCATTCTCTCTTAAACCGATGAGTTTTTATGACTTAAACCTTTACTCGAGGATTCTCACGACCGGGAAGGCCGTGTTGTGTCTCATGCGGATTATTTGGTGGATGTAAATATATACCTTTGATACCTCCACCTTTAAATGCGTAGAGTTAGTTTTCCGCCTTTAATGGATTTTGGTAGGGTTTTCATTTCCTTGATTTTAAAGCATCCATGAAGATTAGAGCTTGCTTACAATTTTTATATCCCAAAATCCTTTGTGTATGTTGCTCCCGAATAGGTGATAGGGCTAATGCTCATCGAGGGTTTATCACGGTTTATGAGGATAGCCTTAGAATGGCCTTCGTCTTCCATATCCTTCTATATATGAAGGCGCAGCAGTTCGTATTCCCATGTGATGCTGAACTCCTTCCATTTGGTAGTACAGGTGTCATTGCCATCGGCACAATTTTCCCTTTACACAGGGCTCGTCCTCGGGTTTTTTGATTCAAAGCTAGCTGGGGTGGTATTATTTATCACCTCGTCGTGGCTCAAAGTAAAGACAAAGTCGAAAATCTCAAGTAGCGGAAAAGTTCTTCTTACGGTTCGATCTATCTTGAGTTAGCACAGTCGAGAGTTGGCGGATCGACGCCGATGTTACTTTCGGTGGTTTGAGGAGGCGTTGGACAAGTCGGTCTTGTTGTGAAGTGTTCACGAGGCGGGCTTCGTGCTTGAGGCTTAGCCCTTATGATCCTACCAACGGTGGGGCCGGTGAGGGTGAGCCCTCACTTCTTTTGCCGTCGTTTTATTATCAACTTCTTTGTCTTGACAGTTTATTTTCCTTCGTAGTAGAACTTCATCAAGGACAAGAAGAGGAAGAGGTCGGATTACGATCCCAAACTCCGCCTTGGCCTTGAAGAATGTTGCGAGACCTCTTGAGAGAGTGAGGTTGGAGGGAGGTCGCCCTGCGCTTGTTCCGTCTCCTTTGGTGATCCATGCAAAAGGGAACGTGTGGCTTCTCCGCCCGGCGATGATGATTACTGTCGTTGGCGGTCGGTCGCGTCGATCCTTTCACGAGTAAAGCACTTCCTTGTTGCGTTTAACGTGATGTATCGATGTGTTTCTTGACATTTTTTATCTGTGAGGCAGAACGTGAAGGCCGAGCTCAACTAGTGTCTGTGATGTTTGCCCAAGTGGTGGACTTTTTGAATGGCCTTTCTGGACGGATTCGATCGGGTGGCTCGGTATTCGGGAGTTGGAGAAGAAGAACCTTCTTTTCAAGGCGTGGCGGGCAGAGGTTAAAGCTCGGGATCGGCGATGAGAAGCCGAGGCTCGGCGGCGGGGGCTGAGGTAGCGGGCGGCGCGGCAGTGGAGGCGTTGAGGCCGAGATCGGGCGGCCAAGGTGATCTGGCGTCTTGAAGCAGCGGGCGGCGCGTCGGGAGGCTGAGCGGGCGGGCTCGCAAGGAGGCTTCTCCGCGCCTTGGGTGGGTGTTCTTATGCAGGAGATTCTCAGGCGGGTGGTCGGCGAGATCCTCAACAAGCATGTGGTAGCGACCACGCTCGATGAAGTGCCGAGTTACCAGCGGATTGGATAAATCAATCTGGGTATGGTGACGGAGAGAGGCATTCTGCGATCTATCTGAGGTCCTTGCTGCTTGGCAGAGAGCATGCTTGTCTTGAAGAGCGACCTCTTCAAAGCGTTCTTGACCCCGATTTGAGTGCGGGCTTGCTCGGTGGGCAGGGATACCACTCTTGAAGCCTTAATAGCGATATGGGGTGAGATTCGGTTCGGTTTGGTTAAAAGAGAAATTCGATGTAAGAAAAATCACCCAAAATAGATCTTAAGTACCGATACCAATCGGTTAACCGTCTTAAATTCGGTTAATCGGCTCGATTATCGTTAGCAAAATTAAATTAAATTTTTAAAATATAAAAATATACAAAATACAAAATTAATCGAAAATAACCGATTAACCGAAAATAACGAGATTATTTCAAATATTACGAAAATTATATTATTAAATTAAATAATTTTCTTAATAATTAAATAAATTAATTAATTAATTAATTTGATTGTCGGAGTATAGTCGGTTTATCGGTTATACGAATAGCAGAACATCACTTAGAATGGTAGCAGTACAGGCAAAATCGAAAAAATCGGTTATCGGTTCGATAACATTCGGTTTCGGTTATCGATTGCCCGATAGCCGATACCGTTCAAGCACCCTTGATATGGGCGAAGTTGAGACGGCGGCCGAGGTCAGAGGGTAACATTGCATCGTGATCGGCGGGGTGTGAGGTTCGAGGCGGAGGAGGTCGAGGCAGGCGGACCAGTGGTTGTTGGAAGGGTAAGTGATGGTGCTAAAACACACTCAAATTCACTGCATGATAAGCGAGGTAATTGTAGCGTGATAAGTTAACATAGTCGTCTCTCGAGGAAAACTTGAGGCGATTGTTAGGTGTCGCACCTGAAACGATTAAATCTTAAACATTCTAATAACACGAGGGGTTGAACATGCGAGAATTGAAATACGAGAAAATAAGCGAGACCTAAGCTGGGGTTGTCAATCGAGCTATACTAATAAGCGATAAATCTAAACTAGGGGTTGTCGATCCCTAGTTGAACTCTGGCGATAAATAAGCGGTAAATAAAAGCATATCGAATCATATTATTCATAGGGTTTGTCGATCCTAATCTAAATCTAATTGCAAATAAAAACATAATCATCATCCTCTCGAAGCGAGGAATTCGAAAGCAAGATAGATTAAGCAACATGAACCGATCTCATCACTATGAATTGAATCCCAAAACCATCAAACAATAAACTATGAAATTGAATCGATAAAATTGATAAGTCCATGAACATAAATCGCTAGACTAAACATTCAATCGATGAAACTTAAAGCGAAATTAAAACTAAGATTATACCTTATATCGTCGTTGTAGAGCTCGAAGAAAATACGAAGAGAACGACTCATGGTGCTGGAAAGAAGCGAGAACCACGGGCGGCGGCGCCGCTTTTAATTGTAACCTGGCTTGTATAATAAATAAGAGTGAGCACGGTTTGGAAGTGGCGGGCTGTAAACGATACGCCTCATTTGTGGCGCGGTTCAAGTGAGCGAGGGAAATAGGAGTGGCGAGATGGGCGCTTGATATAGTGGCGTGGCGAGATGGAGGCAGCGGGCAGGAAGAGTGCGGCGCGGATGGGCTTGCGGCGGGCGGCGTCGGGCGGTAATGGGCGGGCGGGCAGCGAGCCGCGCCGGGCGGCGCAGCGCGCGGGAAAACTTGCGCGGGCGGCGGGCGGCGTGGGCGACGCGGCATGGGCGGCGGCGTCTGCAGCGGCGGCGCGATGGCGCCGGTGAGCTGGCCGGAGTTAAATGCTAGCGCTGGACCAGCCTTGGCCGGTGGTCAGTCGGGCGAGAGGCAGGCGCGTGTTGCGGTGCGGGCGCGGCGTTGGGCCGTCTGACGGGTGCCGTCCGTGACTTTTCATTTGTCTCGTTACTCCCTCGTCCAGAACTCAATTTTACCTCGGACTCCTATCGAAGGCTCTTCAATTATATCGATGCTTGGTAGATCTAATTCATCTATTTTACGCGTTTTCTACAAAACATCGAGGGCCAGGCAGTAAGTCCGAATCGATAAATATTACTCGAACGAAAGGCATAAATAGGACAAACCATAGAAAATGACCGTAAAACAATACGAGAATCATCACAAAATCATACTAAACAACTCCCCACTTATCTATTTGCTTGTCCTCAGCATCTATACTAATAAAATTCGAAAGATAACTCATGACAACTTTACTCTTATTCTAATCAATCAAACCTTATTGTATTTCCACTTGGTGTTTCACGAATTCAAAGATAATGTGAAATAAATCAAGAGCGGCAATTGATTTCCAAAAATAAAGGTAATCTCTGCTCGGACCCGACTCTCGTTGGGGTGAACTAACTAAAAGTGGTCGTTTAGCAACAAGTTTCTTTTATAAAGCACAAAGAAAGTTTTGATTTTGGAACAATATTCGAAAGGTGAACTCTCGATGACTCAGGTCTCTAACGTGGTTTCCCATGTCCATTTCTCGATTCACGAGAAAGAGGACATAATCTTATCCTATTTCAACAATCTCGACAAAATCTGGAGCTTTCATTCTCCTCATTTCTTAACTTTTTCACATACATATATATATTTTTTAATATATAAAATGAAACAAATATATAGGCAACCACAATGTTAACACTACCCCAACATTAGCGGACAAATCACATCAATTTCCCCATTCAATTTCTATCAATCACGTCTCTCGATTCATATTATACTCGAATCATATATCACTAAAAGTTTGGAATTAAATCAATTTGATCGATACCACGAGTTCGGTTGCACAAATCAAGATCTAACTTACTCGCATAGACAAAGCTTCGTCGAAACAATCAAAATAAGCAAGGGCACGTCATTAAGCATGAAAATATATAAGCGCACATAGCGGGTAAACATCCACTTAAATCGAACGCGTCCCGATGCTCAAAACGATAAAAGCTCAAAATGACCATAGAGGATGATACTTCCACGATAATGCGGCAGAATATGTTTGTAGAGTTGGAGCATCGCGGCTTCGTCGGCTGGCGACAACTTTCGAATCAGAGCAAAACAAACTCGCAACAACGGATAGATCGAAAAGCAGGAAAACAAAAAAAAGAAAGGAAAGAACAGAAAAATCCATGGGTAAACTCCACGTAGTACTCAATTTAACGTCGTGAGCACGGCGTGTTCCGATAAACAACGGACTATCCATAGTCGCCTGCGAGGAATACCATCTCGGCAACATCGAACATCGGTATGAACCATATAAGAGCAGGAAGGGTAAAGAAAACAAGTAATGCACAATTTAAGCTCAAGTCAGAACATCCTATTCTCAAATAAAATAAATAATTTCAATTCCCAAAGTCGATACTTTGGTGAATTAGGATGTTTACAAATAATTGATGTTACCTCGACCTTTGTCTTGATTTGTCCTCCTCCGGATCCGTACTCAATTGTTGGCGGTCGATCACTCGAGTGGGTTTGGCATTCGAGTATCTTGAGTGCCCTCTTTCTCCACTCTCTTCATTACGTGCTTGGGTAGTTCTACTCCCTCCAGTGGGCGTTGGCATCTCTTCATTTGCCCACTCTTCTCGTTTTCCCTCCTCTGGTTGCAACTCATCGAGTCTCTCCACCATTCTCAACAATCGGGTCACTTTCGAGAAGAGTGACCATTGAGTCATCTGGTTGGTGTGGGAAAGACATGACTTCAATCACTTTCTCTTTTCCACCTCTGTGGATGCGCGGCTCTTCGGTGTCTCTTCCACCCAATTCTCAATAATTGGGTCACTTTCTAAACGATGACCTTTGGACTGATCGGTTTGATTGGAGGTTCCCGTTCTGCTGACTCTTTTAAGCGAGCTATTAACATGCCCGCTTGCGTCTCAAGCGATAGAGGTGTTTGCAGCATCTATTTTGTTAATAACATATCCATTGTGGGGTGAGCGATCCTCAATGATGACCTCGAGGTGGTGATGCGTGTGGTGGCGAATAATACTCTGCTGCTGGTCGCTACCATTGTTCTTTGTGGAATGTTCTTTGCTTGGATCACACCATTCATAACCGGTTGTGGATCGAATATTCGAATCTTGGTTATTCCACCCCGAATCGTATTGTGGCTCATACCTGGGATATCCCTCAACATGGTCGAAGCCGGCTCTTTCTTGCGTCTTTGGTGGAGGTGGTTGATCATAGGGATTGGAGGCTTTATCCTCATAGAGTGGTGGAGGTGGTTGGTCCCGGAAGGATCATAGGCATCTTGCTCATAGCCCAACGTATATTCTCGGAAAAGCTGATTGGGCTCCTTCTTCGCAAGAAGAATTTGTGATCGGCAACCTCCACGTCGGTTGACCATATTACGTCTTGTGATAACCCGCATTAAGCAGACACCAACAACAAAAAAAGATCACACGCACGGGAGAAAATAACCAAGCAGAAGAAAAACACGAAAACAACAACACACAATACGCTAAAGTTTCCGGGTGCCAAAATTGATCGAGCTAAAACACACTCAAATTCACCATGATAATGCGAGGTAATTGTAGCGTGATAAGTTAACACGAGTCGCTCTCAAGGAAAACTTAACGGCGATTGTTATGCATACAAAGCGATTAAATCCTAAACATTCTAATAACAAGCGGGGTTGAACATGCAAGAATTGAAATACGAGAAAATAAACGGCGAACCTAAGCTAGGGGTTGTCAATCCCGAGCTATACTAATAAAGTAATAAATCTAAACTAGGGTTGTCAATCCCTAGTTGAACTACTGGCGATAAATCAAAGCGTAAATAAAGCATATGCAATCATATTATTCATAGGGTTTGTCAATCCCTAATCTAAATCTAATTGCAAATAAAAACATAATCATCAATCCTCTCCAAGAACAGGAATTAATCGAAAGCAAGATAGATTAAAGCCATGAACACAATCCTTATCACTATGAATTGAATCCCACAAAACCATCAAACAATAAACTATGAAATTGAATCGATAAAAGCGATAAGTCCATGAACATAAATCGCTAGACTAAACATTCAATCGATGAAACTTAAACAGAATTAAAACTAAGATTATCGCTTATGTCGATCTGTTTAGAGCTCGAAAATCAAGGAGCGACTCCGGTATCTGAAAAAACAGAGAACCCAGCCGAACGAGGCGCGACCCTTAATTGTAACCTGCGCTTATATATAATAAATAAGAGTGGCGTCGGTTTGAGCGGCCAGCTCATAAAACATCACTCATTTGTGAGCGCGTCAAAGTGAGCAGGAAATAGAATGCGCGAGATGGCGCTTGATGTAGCGGCGATGGCGAGAGAACAGCGCCGGCGGCAGATGTCGCGCCCGGGCGGCATGCGGGGCTGTGCGGGCGGGCGGGCGAACCAGCGCGGCGCCGCGCAGGAAGGCTTTTGCGGGCGGCGGCGTGGGAGAGGCGCGGCAGGGCGGCCCAGGCGTCTGTTGAGGGCGACGATGGCGCCGGTGGAGACGGCGCGAGTTAAATTGCGGCTCGCTCAGACCCAGCGCGCTGGGTGCGAGTCGGGCAAGGCACGGGCGCTGATGTTGCGGGGCAAGCCCGCGGCGTGGGCGTCAGCGGTGCCGTCTTGTGACTTTGTCATTTCGCTCGTTCCCTCGAACTCCAATTAAGATCCGTTTTACCTACTGGACTCCTATCGAAGGCTCTTCAATTATATCTGATCCTTGGTAGATCCAATTCATCCTATTTTCTGCCGTTTTCCTACAAAACATCGAGCGAGCGAGTAAGTCCGAATCGATAAATATTACTCAACCAAGGCATAAATAGGACAAACCATAGAAAATGACACGTAAACAATACCAAGAATCATCACAAAATCATACTAAGCAATCGAGTTGATCCTCTTTTTTTTATAGCAGTATATGTACATCCCATTACGCTTGGTGACTATAAAATTTCGATTCTTGAAAATTTATCTTTTGCATTTCCACTCTTACGAATTTTTGAGCGTATCCCATGGTTGGATCAAATCAAAATGTTGACCCTCTCGAATCTAAAGAGGTCGAGTCTTGCACACGGAGAAACTTAGCCATGTGCGAGGAGGAGGCGTCGAGTTCAGACTTCAGAGAAGTTCGATGAGCTTGAGCTCCATTCTTGGAGTTGGAGCGGAGGTTCGAGATTGTAAAGGAGAAGGCTGTCGGTGGGCGAGCACTCGGAGTATGAGGAGGTCGTTCGCCAAAGTGGTGGGATGACTATCCCGGTCGAAGCTAAAGTTATCGGACCCATGCCCGTTGTGCGGTATAAGCATGAGTATGGTCGAAACTCTGTAATTTCGGGAGTAGTTGCCGACACGAAAAGATGGGAGGTCTATACAAGACCGTCATATCGCCAACCACGGACGAGGCTGCTTGACCATTGCCGAGGCCTTCTCATAGGGGCTTAACCCTCGTCTAGGACTTACGCTTGCCTCGGGCCTTTTTCTACAGTGCAGTTCGAGAGATGTTTTATTGCCCAGAGGCAGCGGTCCTCGGGGCCGAGTCGGGTGTCGTCGAGGGGCCGAGGTCGTTTGGCAGTAAGGGCTGGTCGAACCGGCATGGATCGAGGATGAGGCGAGGTAGGGATAGGGTTAGCATAGATGGAGCATTAAACCGATTTCGCTGGGATTGGCTTAGCTTTTCTGACCTCGGACCTCACGTCTCTTTGTAATGTGCGTCGTACCTTGAACTAAGAATAATTTTTCTTTGCTTCGTGTTGACTTTTCAAGAACAATGTCCTTTTATTCACGTAACCATAAGAAATTAGGTGGTCTCGTATTACATGAAGGTAGTTAGTCCTCTGCAGGGTGGTTTGTCCTCGTTTAAGCGAGGTAGTTGTCTCATCGAAGATATTCGTCCTCGAAATAAGAGGTGGGTTCCTTTTTGGCAGAAGTATTGCTAGGGGTGGTCGTCCTCTCAAAATAAGCGAAGTATAGGTTCCTTTTGGCAAAAATATTGCTAGGGGTGGTCCTCTTCCCGAAATAATCGGAGGTATAAGTTCCTTTTTGGCCAAGTTTTATAGCTAGGGGTGTCCCTCTTCCCGAAATAATGAGGTATAGGTTCCTTATTGTAGTTTTATCGCTGAGGGTGGTCCCCACGCGTTTAAAATGTCCTCATTAAGCGAAGGATAGCATCCTCGTCGATGGTATTTCGTCCTCCTTGGAGGTATTGTATAATGGAGAAGAGATCGTATGCATAAGTGGCAAATAAAACATGCAAAAAAAATATTTTATTGATAAAGAGACGTAATAACAAAACAAGGTGAAGACCAACAGAGACTTGTCTGGACTCGACACTTGACACTTATGAAATATCTCTTGGATGAATGATGTGCCACGTGTTGGGTATTTACTCACCGGATATATGGGGCGACTTATCGACCCTTTCCAGGGACCTTCGACCCATAAGGTCCCTCCTGGCCCAGGTTTGCGAGCTTTGTGGCTTCTTGCTTCATTATTTGGATGCGGTCGCTACTCGGTTGTCGGGACTTGACATTGGTTGTAATACCGAGCTACTTGCTTATGCTTGGCTTCTACGATATAGGCGAGGTCCTCTTTTCTTGAGTAGATCTAGATGGGTTCGTAGATTTTCCTCGTTTACTTGACCGAGAGTGAATATGCGAGGCTCGCATACCGATCTCTGAGGATCCCATTTGCCCTTTACTCGGTCGAGCGGTTTGAGTCCTTTACAATTGTCTGTTGGTGACTTGGTTTGACCATTTGCTTGAGGATGAGCCACCGAGGTGAATTCTCTTTGATCAGCTCTTGACACCATTCTTTGAATACTTTATCGTGAGCTGTTCCCATTATACGAAATAAGGATATGAGGATGCCGAATCGACTACGATGTTCTTCCAGGCGAAGTTGAGGCGTTTTGCTCATGATTTTCACCAAAGGTTGGCTTCCACCCCGTGGAAGTAGTCGATCGCGACAATCGAGGAATTGAAACTTCCCGGAGCTGCGAGAAAGGACCTCGATCATCGATCCCCATTGCATAAATGGCGAGGGCTTTGCATCTTGACGAGGTCGGTTTGAGAGTAGCCTCGGCTGTTTCCATGAATTTGGCGCCGGACATTTCTTGGCGAGATCGATTGAGTCTGGAACATTGTTGCTGATAGTATCCCTGCTATTTTCTTAGATAAAGTGCGGGGTCCGATATGACTTCCACATGACCCTCATGTATTTCTCGTGACGTAATTAGCTCGATGCGGACCCAAACACCTTAGGAGAGGTTGGAGGTATGATTTTCTATGAGGACTAGCTCGGTAATCTCCTTGACTTGCTCAGATTTTTCTAGCCTCGAGCTTATCATGGGGTAGTTCACCTTTCTCGGTACTCTCGAATGGGAGTCATCAATTGGGTTCGTCATCGAGACTATATTGACCTCGGCTCACGGTATCATCATCGTTTATGCTCTGTTTGGACTTCTTCTCTTGGCGAGTTAAATCGTGAGGCGATTTGCTAAAACGTCGGCTCGGCTATTTGTTCCTTGGGATGAACCAACGGAAATGTGAAAGTTTGTTGTAGGCTTTTGGCTTTTCAAGGTATTATTCCGTCTGTTGCCTTTTTGCCTCTTACAAATGTGGCTCCTATGACTTGAGAGTCATTTTGAACTTCTGTGCTGTGTCACGAGGCTTTGAGCTAGGCGAGTTGATAAGCGCACATTTACGTTTATTGTTGATATTTAAAGATGAGTTTAGATCATTTAGTGCGTTTATGTATCGATTCTTAATGTTTTATCTATTTCTAGAAGATCTGCTCTTGGGTGTTCGAGCGTTTTGTAGGTTTATATGTTGATAATCGAAGCAAGAGCGAAACACGAGCCAAAATGCAATTCCTGATTTCTAGTGACCAGCTAGCGGTCGCTAGCTCCGCAAACAAGCTGAGCCGGAGAGAGGCGGCCCTGTGGCGTGAGCGTACCACGCGGCCGTGAGCTCTTGTCGATTTCTCATGCCGCACTAGCGACCGCTAGCCAGGCCTTGAGCTACTGCGTGACGAGGCGAGACCCGCGGCGGGCGCGCATTTATCCCTCGCGACCGAGCTAGCGACCGCTAGATCGCTGAGGCAATCTTGAGATGAGAAATTAGGGTTTAACTCTTTTCTATAAATAGGGATCAACCCCTCGCCTCCTCGGCCCAGGCGTCCCGAGCTTTTTATTCAGTTTCCTCAGATTTTACCTTTCTTCGCTTCGTTTAGTTCGATTTAATTCTTGCATTGTTCTAGTTTAGTTTATCGCATTTGCTATCGTTGGGAGCGTTTTGTCATCGTTTTCGATTGTTTTCCGTTTATAAACGCGGATTGGATTGAGACCAACCATTGTTCATCAAGCGCTACATCACGGGTTTTATATATTTAATTTCGTTGTTATGGTTAAATCATATTTTATTTTTATTATGCGGCTGGGTTTCGTTCTAATCTAGGGGTTTGCATGATTCGATCCTATATGTTGTGATTCATGTTATCGCTATTTACCTTCCAGGCATTGATTCATGATTCTTGGTGCTTTATTATATGTGTTGATTTACGATCAATCTTGATGCATATCTAGTTGTCGGTTAATTCGTAATTGTATTAATTGTCGATCGATCTTGAATGCATGATACTGAATAAGCTTGAGTCGTATGAAATAGGATATTAAGTGGAAGCATATTCTTAGTGATCCTTTTGGGTTACTTGTTTTACCTAGAATGATAGGAAGACTAGTAATCTCTGCCGCAATTGTGCGAGAGTTGTTGGTTATATATGTGATCTTTCTTATGGATTAAAATGGCTAATAGGAGCAGGATAAACATCGTTGTAGATAGGATTAATGCATCCCAGGGTTAGTCTCTCTTATCATTTTTACCATCCAGTGTTTGTTTGCTTTATTTTATTTTTACGCTTGATTACATACCTTTGGATTAAATTCAGACCATTAAACCTTTCACCCATTATGCGTGCTTGAATAATGATGAATCATTGTTGAGTTAACCACGTGTTTCATATTACAATCCATGTGGATACGATACTCTTACCTTCTATATACACCTTTTACGTGTGAAAAGGGGCATCAAATTTTAGGCGCCGTTCAAGTTATTAAGATTGCATAGGAATAATTTGATGATTTGGATTTATTAATTCAAGTTATATATTATATTATTTATTTATTGATTCGAACGATTCTCTTTTCTCGGGTAGTTTATCGTCATGAATCTCGGGGACCTCGATAACTCTTGTAAAGAGTTATTATAGGTCCTTTAATGATAAAAGCCTCGGTTGTTGTATGTTACTGCTTCTTTGTTTGTCCTTGTCTTGCTTGTGTTTCTCTTGTTTGCGTGTGTTTGTGTGAAGGATTGAGTCGATGAAAATAAAGGGTTTTTAGTTGTTTTGACGTTATTTATATATCATAGCATGTTGCGGGAGGAGGCAGGCGAAGATGAGGCCGAGCTCGTGGCGAGCTTGACTTGATGTAGAGGAAGGTGAATGAGTAATCTTTGAAAAATGCGAGGGACGGTCGGGCTACTAAGACAAAGTCAGCACTGGGAAAAGTGGCCTTGGCTCAAAATTGCGAGCTTGTAAGTGGAACCAAACTCAGGGAGAAAGAG
>CM072815.1:58089289-58283642 GCA_036937905.1 Salvia rosmarinus | reverse complement strand
TTTCCAACCTCAAAATAAATTTCTAAGACTATAAAAGGTAGCATTCATCATTCTCTTCATTTGTAATGGAGTAGAATTTTTTAGATTTTTGAATTTATTTCAAGAACCCTAAATTTTGTTCTTCATTTTCTTCTACGACTTTGAACCATCAAAAGCTCTCAAGCCATGAATGAAATATACTTATAAATGTTTCTAAGTTTGTGTTAAAGTTTGAGAATTTTGAAGCATGTTTATTATTTTCTAATTTTTGCTAGAATTTTTTATAGAAGATAATTATGTTCTTGTAAATATTATTCCATATTGTTGTTTGTTGATGTGTTAGAGTATATAGAATAAAGATGGAATTTTTAATTATTTCTCCTATTTATTTTATTAAAACCAAATATATATATAATTTTAAAAATTATTTTGATTTTATTTGTTGAAAAATTATTGAGGTATAGTGTTTGATATATGATATGAACATCATATATTAATCTTGAAATTATCGAGACACTACTCCTATTTTTCCAAGGGACCAAACTATATCTATATATTTTAAGATTTATTTGATTTTATTTGTTGAAAATAACATGATATATGATGTTTAGAAATAGTATGAACCTATTATGCATCATTGAATTTATCGAACACATATGTAATATATGTGAGGACAAAAAGAATTCCAAGCATTTAGTTCATATTATAAATATTAGTTGATGTTACTTGCTAAAGTACATGTTTAGTGCATATTATAAACATATGTGAAGTGAATGAATTTATTCAATATATATGTAATATATTCATAATTACCGAAAAGATATAGTGATAAGTATATGTTTTAATTTTAATGTATGATATGAGATGATATTTCATTAATGTATGATATTAGCATGATATGATTTTTGTGAATTTATTTGATGGTATTGAGTTGGTAATTAAATTCTATAGTATGATAGAGTATAACATGATTTTATTAGAATTTATCGATACTTATGCTAATTATTGCTAATTATTGAAACATAGCAAATGGTTAAGTATTTAGTTTAATTCTAATGCAAATGATGTATGATAGCTAATCTATAAGCTTGAAATGAATGGTATGTGATTACGATGAATGCCTGAACACTTATAACACATACACAATGATTGTGTATTATGTTAGAAATTAAGATTTTCTAATGCTTTAGTATAATATATGTCAGGTATGGTGTTGATGATGTTGTATGGTTTTATTTACGCTGCGTCGACAAACAAAACCCCAAACGTAAACTACATAGTACTTATGCATGAATCCAAAAGAAATCGACTAATTTCGATAACTTAAGCATAATTAATGGAATCGTTAGACACAAATTTGTGTTTATTAATAATAGGATAACTCAAACGTGAGTTCCTAAGTTAAAGAAACCAAAAGCCGACTTACAATGTTAATGCTCAACAACCATAACCTAATACGATATAGATTAACGCAAATTCGACACGAATAGCTTATTATATAACATACACAATCTTCACCCTTCACCACATAACCTTCGGCTTACATATAGATGTTCTCTACCTTCTTCAAGGTAACTGCTTAGAAAAGCTTTTACATCCATTTGCCAAACCTCGCGTTCGTGAGTCGCATGGCCGTAAGAATTCGGCGATCGAGCATTGCCACGTGAAAAGGTCTCATCGAAATCATGCCCTCAACTGAGTGTACCATTCTATATGCCCGGCTTTAAAAGCCGAAACCTCCATCCGAGTCTCTCTCTTCCTCAGATACCCACTTACTACCCATGGCTTCCTCGCCTCCGGTAGAGGTGTTTTCTCAGACACATCCATAGCGCTTAAGAACTTAATTTCTAAGTCCATAGCGTGTGTCATGATCTTGAATCGGTCTCAGATCGCCTGCCAGGCGTGTCTAGCTGGGTCGACATAAAGATGCTCGCTTCCCGACTAAACCAAGATTCACCATCCAACATAAATCGCTTCGGTCGAATTAAAACCTTCTACTACGGCGAGGTGCTATCGGCATAATGGCAACTCCAGTAGTAACTTGTGATTCTCTATCTACACAACTTGCTAGGTAGGTGTCACATCAGATGGTCGGTATTCCAAAGGAACTCGACCCACTTCAATTTCTTGAAGTATCTCGATGCTCGATCCATCCCACTGACACAACATCTCGCACTTCGCCTAATTCGGGCGTAAATACGATCATCTTCGATTCTCAAGTATGATTTAACTTTGATTGTGGTTTTTCATGTAGTCCTTTTCAAGAATCGGGCATTATGCTAATAACCACCTTCCGCTCCTTAGGACTATAGAAATAACCACATTTCTGCCCTCTAGGATAACCAATAAACAACTTTGCTTCTCGTATCTAGCTCCAACTTATCGCCTTCTTATTCAACAACACGGCCGGACTCTCATATCCTTATATGGCTTAAACCAGGTCATACCAAACCATAACTCGAAAGGGGTTTTATCAACCGATTGACGGTACTAGATTGAGCAATATGTCGTTGTTTCTAAGACATACCCCGTAATCTAAAATGGTAATGTTGTATAACTCATCATTGATCCGACCATCTCTAAGATAGTCATATTTCCGCTACGACACACAATTCCAATTGGTATGCCCTGTAGTGAGCAACCAGGTAATCCCACATCGCACCAAATAGTCCATGAACTCACATCGAGGTATTCGCCATCGTGATCGTGACCGCAGCGACTTGATACCTACCCAGCTTTGTCTCCACTTCCGCCTTAAATTTCTCAAATTTCAAAATTTCATCTGTGCTGGGTATACATATCCGCACTCGAGTAATCGCCCATGAAAGTGACAAAATACAGACTTCTGACGAGCTTCAGGGACATTGGTCCACACAACTAGCTCCAACATTTATTTGGCTCATACCATTCACTTTGAAAGGTCCGGTCGACATATTTCCTTCTATACGTGATTTGTAGACTCGAATAGAGTAACCAATTTCACCCAACGCCAATTTCTAGTTTTCTGATCTTATTTAGATTGATGTGACCTAATCTAAGATGCCAAAGAAATGTGGTGTCTAGCTAAGAAAACTTCATCTTCTTAAGGTTTGATGTGATGCAACATACCATTAAATTATGCTCATGTAAATAAGATAAAGCTTAGTTATATAAAGCCATAACAGATAACTCCGCCATTTCATGATAGAAACACCATTATCAAAACAATATAATATCCATGTATAAATAGTTTGAAACCGAAATAAGGTTTCGCCGAAACTCCGCACATATAAACGCCTTAATACTAAAACACCATATCAAAACATAAAGAACGCCTTCGATCGAACGGCCTCGAAGCCACACGCCCATGGAGATCGTTATCTCGCCATCAAACAGCCCCTTGTCCGTCAAACAAGATCAGATTCAGATTCACTACCCATGAATGAGCAAGTCGCAAACATGTTTCGCTACTAGCAAATGGTACCTGAGCCTTGAGCACGGGAACTTAGCCTTCCAATCACAAGACTTCAGCACCGCCTCTCATTTCGCTTTTTCAAGCTCCTGGCCACCATGTTCTGCTCCCACTAGATTCCTCGCCTCACCACCTTGGCACACCCTTTTCTTCTTCCATTTTTCAATGGAAAAATTAGCCCTTAGATGTGCTAGCAAGGGCATGTGCTCATTTATCCATGTCACCGCGCCACAGATCATTTAGCAACCGACTAAGTGTATACCGGTTTGCTCATGATCGCGCTCACGAAAGTTCTTAAAGACTTCAAGGCAGTTAGGATGATATCGACCTCGCTTCGCCGCCGACCTCCTCCCAACCGATCAAGACTATCCATAGACGAGTCCTGGGAGACATGTTCATGGACCGAACTTCCTTCTTCCATCCTACACACCAAGATTTCTCTCATTGTGTGGAAGCGGACCGTCCCGATCCGATCGCCCAAACTTACTCTCGAGACTGACCATATTTATCGCCTATCATCGATCGATGTCGCAGTGCGAAGCCTTTGGACATAGTAGTCATCATATAGCATTTGGCCATATTGTTTGACTTATGTTATAGTTCGCTAACTCATTGCTCATTCACAATGCGCCAAGAAGGCATCGGGTTTGGGAGTAGTGAGAAAACATGTGTTCTTCTGATAAGAACATATTCCATGTTTCGCTTCCACTGATAAAATTGGACCTAATAGAGGATTTTGTGTGAGCATTGATAATCTGTAAGAGACATATCTGAAAATAATGAAAACACATCAGATAAGATCGCTTATAATTGTGAACAATAATATTGTAACCTTTGATAAAACAATATTAATTAAACCTCCAATCGCCCAATGAATCCCACATGCAAGCCACACATGTGGACGTTGCACATGAACCCATGGGCAGAAAAAATTTGCACGAACAAATAATGCAATCCATGTCAATTTATCCTTATGATAAATGAAATTAATGATTGTACCTTACTAGACCACATCACTATCGCAAGAAAGGACTCGTGGAAGTTGTACTTGAGGTGATGCCCAAGCAATGACCACAATTTTGACAACAGATAATGAATTTAGAATCGACATACTCACTGGACCATACCGCTCCAATTCAAATTCTTTTTCATCTCATTTTAAATCTATCACTAGAGAACTTATGAAAATTGCATATGTAAGCCACCTCGTGGGACGCCATACATGAAACCCCCACTTCTCAATAGATTAAAATATTTTATTTAGAAATCTCATCTAACAAACTTATGATAAACAAGCAAGCAAGCCACACATGTGGATCGCCATCACAAAGTATGCACTACTTTGTTTAGAGATCAAAAGGCTGGAGGTCTCGACATCTTTAATTTTAAAAATTAATATGTCGGGTTTCGCTAGTCTTTTATTTCAAAAGGTTTGTCCATGCAGATCACGTAATCCTAGCATGCTTTCTATAGAACTCAACATGTAAAACATACTCGCAGAATTCTAAAACATGGTTCAAAAACGCGATAACATGCTTGCTATACGCATCCAATCACGAAAATATATTACATGTTTATTTACTTAATTAAACATACATAAGATGCTTCGCACATAATTTAAACATCCACGACATGCTTTCAACGATAAAAATAAAATAACTGCTCATCGCGCCCACTTCGGATCCTGCATTCTCAGTAAAGCATGATCTTCAAAAATCTCAAACGGCCTCGCACTCGCCAAAACCGGATTTGGGTCGATAATTTAAAACGGGTCGAATAGCGGATCGGGCCGGTCGGTCAAAATTCAACCAGCCGAAACGGGTCTCGTCATTAAAACGAAAATGGGCTAAAACGGGTCGGTCGGCCCAAGACGGGTCGGGTCGCACGTTAGGTACGCCCCACAACGCGCCCTAACGGCCATCCGCCGCCCCTACCCGCCGCCCCGCCGCCATCCTACCGCCGCGCCCGCTGAAGCCGCCGAGAGCTATCAATGAAGCGCCGAGCCCGCCGAAAGTTCGCACGATGCCGACGAGAAGGACCCGCGCGACGGGCACCGCGCATTGAGATCATGCGCTGTCGCCTGTGTGCCGCCGAGTAATGCGCACCTGCAGATGCCGCCGAAAAGCTCGCACGCGACTCACGCTAGTTTCGCCTGTACGCATGACGATGGGCACCGCCGCTACTTCCAATATATCCTAGTATCCCGCCGAGGTTTCTAAGACGCGCTACCGGTGCCGCCCAGAAACCCGCTGCATCCCGCTCACCCACCCATTGCTATCGAGACTCCGTCCGCCTGGCCCCGCCGGATGTTACCGATACTTCCACCCAAATATCCGAAGCAGTGGTTAAGTTACCGCAGACGCAGCCAACACGTCCGACTATCAGCGAGCCTCCCGTCAGGCCGAACGATAGGACTCTTTATGTGTCTCGCTCTTCGTGTTCTTCGCCTTCATTCCTCTTTACGATTAGATTTACAAAAATCATAATCTCACCACGGATTTTCGTGGTGAAAAACGAAATTCAAAAAAATAAAAAATAAAACAAGCCAATGAATGACGATGATTCATAATTAATTAATTACGCACGTAATAATCAAACGTGAATTAATCCAACAGAGCTAAGATATCGATCTCGTGCTCGATACCAATTGTAGGAAATCGATTTAACCATCTCCGATGATCTATCTTCAATGTTTAATTCACCATATATTGATTATATACCTAGCATGCACCTATATAATTAATTACAACAAGTTGGTGTTTTCTAGTATTCACCGCGAATTTATCGGATCAAGACTCTGTTTTGATCTTCCTGACTGCCTCCGCTCGCCAAAACTCCAATGCCGAGCGAGAGCAATCTATGGAGAGGTTGCAAAAAACGCCTTCTTCCTCACACTTGAAAATCTTGAAAATCACAATGTTCTCACTATAATTTTTGAAAATCTCTTAGCATTAGGATACAATGATTTTCTCCCTTATATTTATAATGCAACCCTTGAATCCTATTAGATAGGACCTCACATATCTAATATATATAATAATATATTTTCGATAGAGAGATCGTAACGTAGTCCCAAAGAGACTTTTTATGAGGTGGATGATTTTAGTGCATCTCCAAACCTTGTGGGCCAAATTGTTGATCAAATGCAAGGAATAAAGATGGGCCTCAAATAAATTAATTATCTTATATTCACCCGTAACATAATTAATTCATAAATATTTATTCATGTCACTAGAGAATAAATATCACTTACCCTTTATTTTCGAAATTGAGAGGGCTTGCACTTAGACTTCACGAATCCCCAGATTTAAGATATCGATGTCCATTAATTATTTATATGCTCGATCGCTTAAAATAATTAATCTCTTTAATTCCTTAAGTAGTACCACTCAACCTTATTATTGTACTTCGAGATAACTCAACTGCAGGTTTAGTAGAATAAACTTTTGAGCTCCTTAAGGGACGCCATCATCCTAAATGGATATGGTGACTGATATAGGTAACTAGCATGACATACAAGCACCGTTATCACCCAAGACGCGAGAATATCGTTATCTCATGTAACCCTCACCCATAACAAGTTAAAGTGATGGTCAACAACTTATACTCACCTAAACCTTATCGAGGTTTAGATCAACGAAATCACCGAGATCTAGGTTCTTAACGACATGATAGAAGAACGATCTCACCGTGATCCATCAATACGCCGAGACGCATCAAGATAGACAAGCAACCAAGTCAAGTCACTTCTTATCTATACCATAGTTTACACCGACAACTTGTCCTCAAGTTGTCTCCCGCCAGATCCTTTTATATCTCATTAAGCTTCGACGTAATCATACGTATATTTTTGATCTTCTACACATCGTATGATCTAACTTATATATGAGATAAAGTGACATATATGCAATCAAGTAAACAATTCAGATATGAGATTGTAATAGTGTAACATCAAACATTGTATACAAGCTCAACCAAAACCGCCCAAAGATACAACCAACAACAATTACATCCTTCTTTTTATCGCTTGAATTCTTCCCGCTCAACCTTATACGCCACCGCCGTGGTCTACACCATCATACACCGTAGCTCGCAACTCGAAAATATCTTCGCATGTCGTGATCTTCGCATGACACGCCACGACATGTGGTCGAGTCAAACACTCAAGGTTAAAAACTACATGTTTTTTCAATGAGTCGACTCTGTTTTATCAAGACGTCAACTTCATGTCAGCCACCGACAATGCTTTGTCTTTTATCGAGAACGGACTCCATCTTTGTCGTTGGGAACATGAGTCAATATGACGCTTTTAGCTTGATGTATAAATTGTCGCCTTGACTTTTCATCGCCTAGCTTTGATTTGGTATTGTTAGCCTCGACTACTTGTCACCGCTGACTATTGATTAGCAGCTTGACTTCCTAACAAGGGCGCCGATGTCGGTATGATACTTAGTCATAACACACTTATTTGCTTCTAGCAGCGAGTCTTTAGTCTTTGATATTCGCCTTCGATTTTACTCTAGTAGCTCTGCTCACCAAGATTACCATACTCGCCTTCCCGACATCCGCTGACCGACTTTCGTCTTTAGTATGTGATCCTTCAGCTGAGCTTCTATCAATTGCTGTCAAGATGTTGTCTACAAGACACCACACACGCCCAATTCCCGAGGGGGCACGGCCGCAGGTGTGATTAGGGGGGTTAAGAAGTCAAAGAAGGGGGATACATAACATACATGATAAGAAGATGTGACCATGAAAATCGAGCAAGATTCCTCTATAACTAGGACATATCCCGAATGGGAGGGGTACAAGCAATCCACCAACGTAATAATATTGATACCATAACTTCGATAGACGTGATCCCGATTTATTATAAGTAATGCAAGAAAGCAAATGGCATTACATCCCGTCAACTAGACCGTCAACCACGTAGCATGCTCACGCCGAGACTCACAAAGATAATAACATAACGAATCTTGTTCCCAATCGAAGAAAATAAGGACAAGAATATGCCAACATTAGAGTACACATATATATATAAGATAACAACATCATGGAAGGTGTAGCTTGAAAGGAAACGCAGCCAACCACCAACCCTCGTCCGCCTCATTCAAATTCTTCCTCCATCCGTGGAAAACATTTTGAAAAGAGTTTGGGTAGTACTAGCGCACTCACCGGGTTTTATCATAAATAAAAATAATCATGATGCCGTGTTCGAGCACTACCTTAGAAGGTTTTAAAACGTAAGTCCACTTCTAAGTAAACAAAATAGATTTTTCATTTTTCGATACCGATCCGTTATTATCCGTTATTCCCATCATAGAACCAAGAACCACGGCTCGGAACGTATCCCGCCAGCCCATCACATCTCATTCATTCGCCCGAACATATCCACCAAACCACAATATCTCGGCCGAAACATATCCAAGAAGCCCATGCCTTAACGATCCAAATGGCTAACTCGGTGTGGACTTCTGGGTCAAACCTCGCCGTAACCATAACCACCTCATTACCATTTCCGTGGACTTCCGGTCCATCCCTTCGTAACTATAACCACGTGTTCGGGTCTATCCCCTCACAATCAATACTCAAGATGGTGATCAACCCACCAATAGAGATCCGTGCACAATCACAATATAACCACATCTCGGATCGAGAAATGAATAACTTCACCAAAACATTTTACTTACAAGACATGTTTTATTTTGAAATATCGTAGTAAATAATTCAAAATAAGCATATATAACCCAACCCCGAATGACGAAAACGTTAACCGGGAGGTATCTACGGATCCGATGACTTCACCGATCAGACGGTAGGTACCGTAACAAGACGAACAACTTTTGGGGTCACATCCCACAAAGCAAAGCAACATCGTGATCCAAACGAAGATCGAGCAAAACTAGGTTTTCACTTTCGAACCCGAGATTGTCACCTCCGGTTTTCAAATCAACTCGATGCGTAAGGAAATATATTCGTGGCATCAAGACCTATAATAGGGTACTTTCAAAATATGCATGCATGCAAGTCGACTCAAATGTTAGCAACAAGAAGTTTCAAAATCGATGCCTATCCTCGATCTAGGATAAACCATCCAAAATCGATGCATGAAAATGGAAACATAAGCAATATGTATAACGACGAACATGGAATGACAAACTATGTTGAAAATGGATAACCCGGCATGTACTTCCTTTAGAAAACTCAAAGCAACGAAACATCCCACATGCGTAAACGCCGAAACCGTAAAACGGAATCGGTACTTTAGTAGAATGCATAGCCCGAACTTAAAACCTAAAGGACCAGAGCTAAAGGTGGCCCGTCGGCCAACAAGGCACGGCGGCAGCAAGGCGATTCGGTGGCCTCTTTGTCATGCAAATTGCGGCCTCCTACTGCTTTTTCCGCCTCGCCCTTTAGAATCCCGAGTTCTATGCTATACGATCTACTAAAAGGCGGAATCAAAACAAGAAAAGGACAAAACAGAAAACGGGGCTGTCGGGAGGGATGATCACGGTGGTAAGCCGGCAAGCAATGAATGCCGCCTGCCCGAGCCTCCCGGCCGATCCCCACTCCTCCAGCTCTCAGCTGCACTGAGCTGCCGGCTTGTCCGTAAACACGAGAGACGAAGGAAAATGAACGTTGAAACTCAAGGCCCTAGCCTCCTATTTATAGGAAAAGGGTCATAGTAGCTGCTATGCAAGCCCTTTTTCTAAAACGCAAAAGCGACACAACTTTTGCGAATCGGACTCAAATTTAGCAAACTTAGTACCCATGGACACGAAATAAAATACCGGACACAACGACTATAAACAAGATATGCTTTAAAAGACCAATGAAAAGTTCTTTTTCGATAACTTCCCTGAAAGCCAAACCTTCATGGGTGGTCGAAACCTCAGATACTTAGTGTCTATGAATTCGCCATAAGACAATCTTCATTAACGCCCGAGGTTTCGTGATGGTCGATCATCAAAACAAAATTCAACCTTTGACCTTTTCTCAAAAATATGCCATGCAAATGAAGCTTAGAAAGGACGGGTATCACATCCTCCTCCTTAGAAAAATTTCGCCCCGAATTTCAAACACGTGCGAAACAATTGTGGTACGGGCCCCTCGAACTGTCTTCCAACTCCCACGTAGCTTCCTCCTCCTCGTGGTGATTCCACAACACCTTCACCAACGGAATCGCTTGTTCCTCAACTCCTTCACTTCGCTCCAAGATAGCCACCGCCTCCTCGTAACTCGCATCCCGAGCAAGAACCACTGGTCATGCTTGATCACGTGTTTTGGTCGAACACGACTTTCTCAATCGAGAAACGGAACACGCCGCACATCTCCGATGCTAGGCGGCAAAGCTAACCTATAGGAACGGGCCTATTCTCTCAAGAACATCGAAAGTTCCAACGAACCTCGCCAGAATTTACCTCGCTTCCAAAACGAACGACCTTTCGCTGGGGAAACCTAAGGAAGACGCGATCTCCGATCATGAATCAAGATCCGCACGACGCTTGTCCGTGATAGGACTTCTGCCCGCCCCGAGCTTCCTTGATCCTTCACTTGATCCGATCGTAACTCGACCGCTCACGAACCATCTCTCGTCCTAACATCTTCCTCTCGCCCACTTCGTCCCAATAAAGTGGCGATCGACACTTCCTTCCGCATAACGCTCATAGGAGCCATTCCTATGGTGGCTCGATAATCGTTGTTATAGGAAAACTCCACCAAAGGTAGTATCTCTTCCCACCCTCCTCTCACGGCCACGATCGCCGCAGATATCTTCCAAAACTCGAATCATTCTTTCCGATCGACCGTCCGCTTGAGGATGGAATGTTGATCGAGATTCACCGTCCCCATTGCTTCCTCCGCACTCTCCAAAACCTCGACGTGAACCCCTGTCACGATCCGACGTAATCGATACCGGACACCATGTAATCGTATGATTTCTTCGACGAAAGTCGAGCAAGCTTATCTAACCCGCACGTCATCCTAATCGGTAAGAAATGAGTGACTTTATCACCATCGACGACAACCCATATAGCGGTGTTTTCTCACGACCTTGGAAAACTCACCACAAAATCCATACAGATATGTTCCCATTTCCACTGGATAGGTAGCGGTCAAAATAAACCTCGACGGACGCTGATGCACAACTTTCACTTGCCGACAAGCCAAACAACGCTCCACAAACGCTGCTACATCCTTTTTCATCCCTTCCCACCAAAAGTTCCTTTAAGGTCTCTCAGACATTTTGGTGCTTCCTAGATGAGTCAGATACGGTGCCTCATGAGCTTCACTCATGATTTTATCTCTCAATTCCCTATCGAGTGGCACACATAACCTTCCTCTAATAATAACGCGTTGTCTTTGCTTCCGTGAACCCTTTATCGCCTTCCACCGCTTTCAAACGCATCTTTCCAAGAACTCGCCTTCTCGCTAGACGCCACGATGGCTTCTCTCGTGTTCGGTTCATTCGTCAAAGTCATGATGAATCCTTGACCGATTCCGCAGTGAATCACTTCCAGTCGAGTTTCTCAAAATCTCGAATAAGCTCTTTCTCTCGAGTAAGAAGATATCCCAACTTCGCCTCGACTTGCACTAAGGGCATCTCGCATGACATTGGCTTTCCCGGTGATAACCGACAGAGCAATCATAATCCTTACCAACTCTAGCCATCTCCTTTGCCTCATGTTCAGCTTCTTTTGTTCAAAGAAGTACTTGAGGCTCTTGTGGTCCGTGAAGATCTCACACTTAACTCCATAGAGATAGTGCTCCAAATCTTCAACGCATGAACGATCGCCGCTAACTCTGTGTTGTGCGCTGGGTAGGTCAACTCATGCGGCTTCAATCGACGAGACGCTGTAAGCTATAACCTTCCGTTCGCATAAGAACGCAACCCAAACCAAGTTTGACGCATCGGTGTAGACCACAAACCCATTGTTTCTTCCGCACGCCTAACACCGAGCGTTGTTAGCTTCTTCTTCAACTCCCGAAAACTTGCTTCACAAGCTTCTGACCATGAAAACTTGATTCCTTTCCCGAGTCGCTGCAAGGCTATCGCCTCGCCAATTTTGAAAACCTTCGATGAAACGCCTATAATATCCGCCAAGCCTAGAAAGCTTCAACCTCATCGGCATTAGTCGGAACCTTCCAGCTATTTACCGCTTCAACCTTCACTGGTCGACTTTGATTCCTTCGCATACCGATATGTCCAAGGAACATCACTTCTTTGAGCCAAAACTCGACTTGCTATACTCGCATACAACCTCTCCGTCAGAACGCTTCCAAAACAAGACGGAGGTGTTCTATGCAACTCGCATTCTCGAATAGATGAGAATATCATCGATAAAACCAAGACGAAACTATCCAGACATCGATGGAAAACTCGATTCATCGATCCATGAAAATCGCCGCGATGGTCAAACCAAACGGCATCACGATGAACTCGTAGTGCCCATACCTTGTTCTCAACGCGGCCTCGCAACGCCCTCCTTCCCGATCTTCACCGATGGTAGCCCCGACCTCAAATCGATCTTAGAGAAGACACTCGCCTTTCGAGCTGGTCAAATGATCGCCGATCCGGAAGAGGATATCCGTTTCGATCGTCGCCTTATTCAGTTCGTAGTCAATGCACATCCGCACGACCCATCCTTCTTCTTCGACGAACGTAATCGGGCGCCCCACGGCGACACGCTAGGTTGGATAAAACCTAGATCCAACAACTCCTCGCAATCGCGCTTTCGCAATTCCTTAGTGTCATTCTCAGATGGTGCCTTCGACATCGCGCCGCCTCCGTTCCGCATCAATAGTGAATTCCACTTGTCTATCAGCGGTAAACCCGCAAGTCCTCTGAACACGTCCGGATATTCACACACCAATGGCTCCTCTTGCAATCGCTATGCTTCACCGCCTCGCCAAACTCACTAAGAAAGTTTGACAGCTTTCTTCCCGATCATCCTCACCGCCTTCAGGCCGAGATCATCGCACGCAAACACCCATCCTTATGCCGTGAAACAAACTTCCACTCCTTCTACTGTTCGAAAAGCAACTTCTCTCGAGACAACGATAGTTGTGTAATATCCGTAGAATTTAATAATCAATTACGATAATAAATTCGTAATTAGTATTATTAATTCAATAATCAAAATCTTAATTAGTCAACTCGACTTTAACCAAGCATAAGTGGATAATTTCGTGTGATATTCATCGATGCTAGTGAATTAAGGAATATAATTTCGATATTCCTTCGAACGTATTATTCTAACGCTCGGTTAAATTCGATACTTAGTCTTACGATATTTTAAGCATTTAAGCTTAGAATTGAAATTCCTTATTATTATGGGAATAAATAAAGTTGTTACGACTTTATTTTGGACATTCTAGAAATGATTCAATTATTTATAATTTAGAGACGCTTCAAACGCTCACGCTTAAAGATAATTCGATAACTTAGCCAAATGATCATGGAATTATATTATTTAAATTCCTATGATTATTTTATGATATAAGAACATTATTTTTATATAATGTAGCATTAAAATAAATGTTAGAGAATTCAGAACAATTATTTGAAAATTATTCCTATTTTCAAAAAGTGATTAGAAAATAATAAGTTTGTGACACGGGATTATTTTAATAATTTTTCCTATGATTTAATTTATCATCTAAGACACATATTATGTCATATAGCTATTATTTGCAAAAAATAAAATGTATAGCATTTATTTGATAAGACCGAAAATTATGAATATAATGTGTAAAATGAAAAGTTTCTACCTTTTGATAATGATAAGCTATAATTAAGATAGTGAGATATTTTAAGGTATTAGATAAGGTGTATCATGATATATATATGGGATGCCCAATTGGTTAGAAAGTAATAAAGTTTGAAAAATGGTGAACATGTTGAAAATATCATGTGTATATTTCGACTTTTCAAAGTCGAGTTTTCCTAAGGTATTATCATTGGCTTACACTTTGATAATGACATATTAGTTCATGAACATTAGTATGAGACAAAATAAAAATTCATTCCCTTAATATTAAAGTAGCCGATGCTACATATGTATTGTTCAAGTGTAAATTTTCTTCAATTATGAAAATAGTAGGCAATGAAAATGACAT
The DNA here is from genome assembly GCA_036937905.1 of Salvia rosmarinus. NCBI lineage: Eukaryota > Viridiplantae > Streptophyta > Magnoliopsida > Lamiales > Lamiaceae > Salvia > Salvia rosmarinus. The sequence continues at coordinate 58,269,094 of CM072815.1, read as the reverse complement.
GTATTAATTAATAGATAAGATGACATACTAAGAGATGATAAGATATAAATTGCCTTGCTTCTATTCAATAATGATCGAAAATAATCTAGGAATATAGAAGAATTGTGCAACTTGGTCGAAAGTGATATATTTTATCACATAGTGTAATGGACGATTACAATCAAGAAAGAAAAAGAAAACATTTTCTTTAATTTACGCCAACCGATAAAGGTGATATACTTTGATTATATAATAAGGCATTATATTAAAATATATTAGGAAAATAAAATCCTATCCCTAATACACCGTGTTGGACGTAAATTATGCAAGTGGTGTAGATTGATTTCATAAGATATTCTTAAGTGTCCAAGTGGACCATATGTGATAAGATTACAAGTTGTTGTTCACTATATGTATTAGCCTAAAAGGTTGAAAATATTAAAGTGTAATTATGTGTTGTAACTAGATATTTTATATACAAGTGGTAAGGTCTATTTATATGGTAATAAGATCAAAATTCCTCTCATTTTGCTTCTTGAATTACCGAAAAGTTGAGAGAAATAGAGAGTGTTCATCAAATTCTTTCCCAAATCTTAGATAGAAAACGTTGCGATCAAAATCAACACCGATTAAAGGTTAGAATTCATCCTAGCTTCAGATACATGCTAGAATTTTCAAGTTTCGCTCATTAAATTTTAAGTTATGTGCTTAGTTCATTTATGATATTTTCAAAATTATAAACCATGTGCTAAGATGTTTAGAAATCATGTTTATATGATATTATTAAGATGTACTATGATTATATTACAAAGTTATACATGTTATTAATTTTAAGAAAGGACCAAAACTCGAGGGTAGGATATGTTGATGATTTTGATTTATAATTGTCGATTTAAGCATGAAATAATAATCTAGGTATTAAATAAGTTTATATGAATTTATGTAGAATTTTGGAAAACTTTAGTACCTAAGTTCATGAAATTCAAAATTATAATATATGATATGATATTGAGACGTGATCCATATTTAAGTGTTATCATATCATATTGATGATGTAGATTCATAATATATGGTCAGTGAATTTATCGAAATTTATAAAATTATTCGACCTAAGTCAAAATTTCGAATACGACTTAGGTAAATTAAATTCAATAGTTCATAATAAATAACAATTATGTTATAATAAGGATAATTATGGGTGATTAAGTATTATGTGAATTTATCGAATTTTGAAAATGTTTAGTCAAGTTAAACGAATGACCGAAAATCATACCTTATGAGTATTAATGATATAAATTTATTTTATCAAGATAATTACATAATATGATCTAAAATAATGTTTTAGACATAGTATGATTTTATAGGAATTTTGGAACAAGAATTGTACATTAAAATCGAAAATTACATAAGAATCAAGTCAAAATGTCGACTTTGAAGTGACTAAAGTCAAAATTGTTGACTAAAGGTCGACTGGTCAAAATTGTTGACCAAAAACGTCGACCAAGGTCAAATGGCACGTAATTCGATAATACATGATCTATGTGACGAAAGTACGCTTAGTAAAAATGTAACTTACGCTACGTAAGTACATTAAAACGCACATTACGTGCTAAAAGATAGAATATCTCTTATATGTTAAGAAAATTTACAATCGACATCAATCGATTAGAAACGCCAAAATAAGTCCAACGTTAACCTTATTTGATGCATAGAACGTTATAGACGATGTTCGCCGCCATCGAACGCGACCAATGTACTAAAGTAGTTCTTACGCGCTGGACGGGATCAACGCCGACGAGAAAGGGATTATAGAAAGGAAATCGCCTCGAAAGCGAAGACCATACCAGTGGGCTTTACTCGAAACCCTTTATTTACAATGCTTTTGAAATGAAAAGTATTTATTCACAACGCTTACCGAGAAATGATATGATTATCCGCCCAAAGTGTTTATGTTTTACGATGGATCCTATCATGTTGTTGGGCAAGCCAACTATGAAAGTATACGAGCTGTTGGTTCGCTAATCGACTTCACCGCCGGTAGCTCCCCGATCGATGAGAAAATCGATATCGACCCTATGTCGATGCACAATTCGGCCAGGGGTTACGTGCACGAGTAAGGTGCGACTGTGCCGAAAGGACAATTTCTCGGCATCGCTACCAGAGGGAGGTGGCCACCTCTACGGCAAGAGACGAGTTTATGAGATGATGATGATATGAGATATGTGAATGATATGGATCATACAAAGAGAAAATGCTCGCCGAGCGATGTTTTGAGAAATGAGAAAATGTTTTAGTAAGCGCGAATGCATTTTCAACTAAAACCCTTGTGTCTTACTTATGGGGCAAGTAATTTAAGGAAAATGTTTTGCAATGAGTCCACTGGTGCATTATTTGTACTCACCGCATATTTGTTTTAAATGTGCAGTTGAAATGGACGGATGGAGCAGTGTTGGCGAGCAACAGTCTTTGTCGCCGATAGTTAAATCTTGATACACATCGTCACATGTGTATTCCACATGTTTTCCATTGCTAGATTATGAAATCATATGTATGTTATGTATTTGTCATCCCTTAAACACTTGAAATTTCGAGAAATTTCGATATTTGTCACACCGCTCGTTGTTCCTTATCATTATTCTTTACTTAATCCTGTTAATTAACAGTCCCTCGCTAATCCGTAATTTGGGTCAAGGGTGTTACAAGTTGCCCTGTGTTTTCCAACCAATCCATGCCAAAGATGACATCGAAATCTTCCATTCCGATGACATGCAAATTGACAAAACCTTCGCGTCACATATTTCTACCTCCGGTTCGGCATATCTCTTTTCAGATTTAGCACTTCACGGGATGCTAATTTCCGTGGTACTGTGATTTCGGGTACCAAACCCAACCTCTCACACGTAATTTCGAAACGAAAGAATGTGAGGCTCTCAGATCAAACAAAGCGAAAACGGTATATCACTCATATGGATTATACCGCAAGATTTCCGGAGCTTGTGCCGCTGCTTGTCGATTCAAGGCGTACACCGCTTGCTGCGGTGGCCTTTGGTTTGTCGGCCTAGGGTGACCTCCCGCCTTGTTTGTCCTCGCGAGCCTAATTCGCCCGCATGAGTCGGATGTTGCCTTACCGGGCGGCCGCATCGCCGCCCTCCTAACGGACAATCTCGAGCGTAATGTCCAAACTTCCTACAACGATAACACTCGATGCTACTCTTCGCACTCGCCGAAATGATTCCTCCGCATTTCGGCACCAAGGTTTTTCCACACCGCCTCACCGCCGCACGGGTTGGAAATTCCTTCCCAAGGTCGCCTTTCTCTTCAACGCCGGATTCCTTGGAATCATCGACCGCTCGTTCCTCGAACACCGATTGCTTCCCTCGATCTTCCCATTTCCTTTGCTCTTCCTCCGCTGGCCGTCCGGTGGCATCGTTTTCCGGACAACATTGACTCAATGTTTAAAGTCCGGTTCAGGATCGCATATACGCCGATCTCCTCGACGGACGAGCGAAATTCGATCTCGGCCTGAGTCCTCTCCGAACTTGTCTCGCTCGGCAGCCTTAGTGCCAACCAGTACGTAGCATAACGCGATGACGATTGAACGAGCGATCGCATTTTGTGACCGCCCTTCCTCGACGAAGATTCTAGAACTCGTTTTGCTTCTCCGTCAGAACGCCAGCACGCATTTTTCCATGAGTTCTTCCTCGAAATCTTCCCACGATACCTTCCCCACCGCCCCGGTGTTAGAGTCCTTCTCACGATTCCCACTAGAAATCGCTTCATCGGTTAGTCAAAGATCGCGCATTCAGCTTTTCTCGCTTCTTCGCACCGATGTATTCAAGATCATTTCGTGGATCGATCCGCCTCGGCCGATTGGTTCGCCGAGACCGCCGAATGTAGGGGATTCGCCACGAAAACTCTCGATCGCATGCCACTGAACCAAAGGTGGTTCATGACTTCTTCCACATGATTGTTCCTCCGTTCCTTGTTCTCGGATTCTCGCACCGACGTGAAACATTAGAAACACGCTCGATAGATAACCGAGTATCATCGCACAACATACATCATCATTCATAACCATATATCATCACATATATCATATATCACGCACGATCACATATAAACATGCAACTCGCTAACACATCATCGTTATGCATTCCACATAACATTATCATCACACATCACACGATCATATATCATCACGGCATAGCTCATATCACATATAAGCACCAAGCATAAACATCCTCATAGATAGCGTTAGTATCAAGAATATTCAAAGGTCCATGAAGGACCGTCAAAATACAAGATTCAAGGTATGTCACCAAAAAGGTCGATATGAGCAAAAGAATCAATCCGTTATCGCCAAAAGATGCCGCTCATCCATGCTTCTAGCAGATCATGATCGCCACCTGCACACACCGACTACCTAGATCTCGCCTCCATATCCGCCCACTACTCTCCGCTCGTCCCAATGTTCCATTCTCGCCTCCTCATCCTCTCTTTCCTTTCCTATCGTGGCTCAATTGGCCGCCGTAAAAGCGATCCGCATGGAAGAAGCCTCGGGGTATGATCCCATCCAAGCCGTGCCTCGATTGCCTAAGTCTCGTGAAAGTCAGACCGTTCCGCCTCGGCCTCGCCTTCCTCAACATGCCCGACCTCATCGAGTCATCCGCTATCCGATCACCGCCCTCCGAGTCCTCACCGCCCTCCTCATCCTCCTCCGGGTCTTCCTCCTCCTCGTAGTCTCCTTCCTCGATGCCAACCCGATACAATTCGGTGGCATGAAAATTCGATCCCGGCCTCTTCTCCGCCATACCGGATGGACAATCTCTCGCCCGGAGGTTCTTGCCTCAAAATCGCTCTGGTCCTTCTAAGGTAAGGATCGTCGATGGAGGTGTAGTGATCGGGCGATCCTCGATGAATCGCGATCGATACGCGATGGCCGCTTCTCCCAAAGGCTCTTCAGAACATCATCTCGCTATCAATCGGATCGGCCTCGAACATGCATTGCTATCACATCCGCCTCGATGGTACGCCTCGATGATCGGTCCACCGCTCCACACTCGAGCAAAGAAACTCGTGGAAATCCAAGGTAAGGTGCTCGTGATAGATCCCGACTAACATCACGCACTTGCCTTTCGCCCACGGTTGCCAACCTCGCTTAAATCTCTCCGTCATCCGATAGTAAGCCTCGCACTCAGATACTTTCCCACTATCTCGACCTTTCTCCATAATCCAACAAATCTCCCGTAAATACTCCCAACGGCTCATGGACATTCCCGTGCATTCTCGAATTTACTGGATATGCTCATCCATCCCGTGAGATCTTAACTAACGTTGTCGGGCCATCAATATCCATAAACCTACATGTTAGTTTATCAAAATAACAATAAATATTCACGCTCCTTTTTCCGCCTACCATCCGGGTAATCATGTCTCAAACACATGTTCATTTCAACACATATCAATATCAATATCGATATTCATCATAATAATCACGTAAGCAAACAGATTCACTTACGTACACTCGCTTATCAAAATAAACAAGATTTTCAATCAACAATACATTTATATGTAAACACATAGATTCACATCATCCATTTGTGATCATATCAATCACATCATACCACATCAATGGTTCCCATATCACGCCCACACGTGCCCTTTCGCCTCATCAACAACCACTTCCACATCCATATCACCATCCAACCACATCTCATCCACATCACGCTTACATCATGTAAACTCTTACCGTGCCAAAACACATGAAACCAAGATCATATCAAGCATCACGCAACCACATAAAGCATCAAGAATAAACACATACCTCATCCCTTTTAAAGGAGCGGCCTCACGGTGAAATGAGGTAGTGACTGATAAACAGCTTTAGAAGGACAAGTTCTAAACACTCAATTTCAAGAACATGCATGATATAAAGCAAATAAACCGCTTGATATCAAACAATTATGAAAACTAGACGCCAAGAACATTGCTCGATACCATGTCCGTATCGATAACAAAGATAGATGTCGTGGCCAAGAACACTCGCCTGATACCATGTCACACGCCCAATTCGAGGAAGGCACGGATGCCGGGTGTGATTACAGGTGGGGGTTAAGAAGGGAAGGGGGATACACATAACATACATGATAAGAAGACGTGACCATGAAAATCGCAAAGATCTCCTCTATAACTAGGACATTTCTCGAAGGGAGGGTGCACAAACAATCCACCAATGTAATAATATCGATACCATAACTTCGATAGACGTGATCCCGATTTATTATAAGTAATGCAAGAAAGCAAATGGCATTACATCCTCGTCAACTAGACCACCAACCACGTAGCATGCTCACGCCGACTCACAAAGATAATAACATAACGAATCTTGCTCCCAATCGTAAAGCAAAATAAGGGACAAGAATATGCCAACATCGAGTACACATATATATATATATAAGATAACAACATCGCGAAGTTAGTAGCTTGAAAGGAAACGCAACTCAACCAAATAACCCTCGCCGCCAAATTCAAATTTTCCTCCATCCGTGGAAAACATTTTGAAAAGAGTTTGGGGTGAGTACTAGCGACTCACCGGGGTTTTATCATAAATAAAAAGAATCATGATGCCAGTTCAGAGCACTTACCTTAGAAGGTTTTAAAACGTAAGTCCACTTCTAAGTAAGCAAAATAGATTTTTCATTTTTCGACACCGATCCGTTATTATCAAGTACTCCCATCATAGAACCAAGAACCACTACTCGAACGATCCCGCCACCAATCACATCTCATTCATTCGCCCGAACATATCCAACCAAATTTCACAATATCTCGCCCGAACATATCCAATCACCCCATGCCCTAACGTATCCAAATGGCTAACTCGGTGTGGACTTGTGGGTCAAACCCGCCGTAACCATAACCACCTCATTACCATTTCCGTGGACTTCCGGTTCATCCCCTTCGTAACCATAACCACGTGTTCGGGGTCTATCCCCACGATCAATACTCAAGATGGTGATCAACCCACCAATAGAGATCCGCACAATCACAATATAACCACATCTCTGATCGTTGAACAAGAATAACTTCACCAAAACATTTTACTACGCACATGTTTTATTTTGAAATATCGTAGTAAATAACTCAAAATAAGCATATATAACCCAACCTAAATGATTTAAAACGTTAACCGGAGGTATCTACGGATCCGATGACTTCACCGATCAGACGGTAGGTACCGTAACAAGAAGGAACAACTTTGGGGTCACATCCCACAAAGCAAAGCAACATCGTGATCCAAACGAAGATCGTAGTAAAACTAGTGGTTTTCGATTTTCAACCCACATTCGCACTCTCCGGTTTTCAAATCAACTCGATGCGTAAGGAAAATATATTCAGCATCAAGACCTATAATAGGGTACTTTCAAAATATGCATGCATGCAAGTTAACTCAAATCTTAGCAACAAGAAGTTTCAAAAATCGATGCCTATCCTCGATCTAGGATAAACCTTCCAAAATTGATGCATGAAAATGGAAACATAAGCAATATGCATAACGACGAACATGGAATGACAAACTATGTTGAAATGGATAACCCGGCATGTACTTCCTTTAGAAAACTCAAGCAACGGAAACATCCCGACATGCGTAAACGCGAAAAATGTAAAACTGGAATCGGTACTTTAGTAGAATGTATGGTCTTAACTCAAAACCTAAAGGACCAGAGCTGTGCAGGGCCTGTCGGCCACCAATCGGCGGCCAACAAGTGCACGGGCGGCATGGCGATTCTACTGCCTTTGCCACTAAATTGGCCAGCCTCCCTTGCTTTTCCCTCGTCCTTTAATCCCGAGTTCTATGCTATACGATCTACTAAAAGGCGGAATCAAAACAAGAAAAGGATAAAACATAAAACGGGCTGCCGTGAGGGATGATCGGCGGTGGTGGGGCGGCAGCAAGAATGGCGCCGCCGCCGAGCCTCCCCGCCGATCCCCACTCCTCCAGCTCCCGCAGCAGCACTGAGCCGCTCGCCCGTCCGTAAACACAGAGACGAAGGAAAATGAACGTTGAAACCAAGGCCCTAGCCTCCTATTTATAGGAAAGAGGGTCACAAGAATGTCACAAGCAATGCCCTTTTTCGAAAACGCAAAACGACACAACTTTTGCAAACGGACTCAAATTTAGCAAATTTAGTACCCATGGACACGAAATAAAATACCGGACACAACGACTATAAACAAGATATGCTTTAAAAGACCAATGGAAAGTCCGGTTTTCGATAACTTCCTGAAAGTGCCAAACCTTCATGGGTGGTCGAAAACCTACATACTTAGTGTCTATGAATTCGCCATAAGATACTCTTCACAACGCCGAGGTTTCGTGATCGTCGATCACCAAACAAAAGTCAACCTTTGATATTTTCTCAAAACGTGCCACGAAAAATGTGTTTAGAAAGGATGGGGTATCACAACTACTCGAATTCCTTTAGTCTGGGCCCGTCCAAACCGATAGTTCTTATGTTGAAATCTATAACAAAACGGCTAACTCTGCAACAAGTGAGTAGCATAAGTTACATCAACAAAAGTAATCATCGAGATTTAGATCTAATCAAAATACGCAGCTAAGATAGAATTATTCCTAATAATTTCAAAAATTCCCAATAATCGCCATCAAACTTATGATTCACTATGCCAATGAAACCACCGCTAATGATTCATCAAGCTAATGAAACCACACTAATTATACCATAGCTAGCCTTCCATGATCATTATCACCATCAATAGTGGCTAGTCGCCCATGATTCATGCCATTTTGTTGCGAGCTAGCTACCACCAGCCATTGGTCGTCGGCTAGTGGTTATGAGCGCTGATATATAAGAGTTTTTGATCAATTGAATAGTTTTGATAATAATGTGATGAAGTTGATAAATTTAATTTAGAAGTCATGAATTTAGATATTTATGAGCGTTAGCATTTATACGAGTAGGGATGTCAATGGGTGGTTTTACCCTGATCGATCCGAAACCGCTCAAACCCATTAAATTTTAAAGCGGCCTTGGTTTCGATTTCAGCTGCACCCTTTAGACCCGCACCTTTTAGATCCATAGTTTGATGGTCCGATCCGTCCGAATGGTTCGGGTTCGCAACCAATACTTATTTATTGGTTCTCGTCCGAGTAAACCCGCCTATCGACAAGCCTAAGTTTAAATATGATTATCAATGATCTAGTTTTATTCATATCGATTCAAATCACTCATAACCCATTAATTATAAAGCTACAATTTCGATTTCGCCTCGGTTCTTATCCTGTTCGTGCCAGACCGCCGATCCTGACCGCTTAAGACCTATAGTTGATGGTCCAAGTTCGGTTCGATCCGTGTTTAATGGGTTGATTTCAAAATCAAAACTATTAATTATTTATTTGCTCGATCCGAATAAAATTCACAAATTAACATCCTTATATGAGAATATCATTATTTGAATGTACTTAAAGCCACTTTAAAAAGATAATTGCAGCAAGAGAGAAAGAGAAAAAAAAAATGTAGAAAGAAAAGACGCTAGTAACGGAAAACCAAGTTACAAATCAAAAAACCCGGAGCTGCTGATTCCAAATTTAAAGATCTCAAACTAAAACATGAAACGACCTGCCCAACTTCATGGGGACTACCTTTCTTACTCTCCAGCTCAAGAAGACAGCCTTAGCCTTCATCTCCGCCCGCCTTTTCTCGTCCTCCGCGGCCCTCATGTGGCGGCCCTGGAACCACGCGCCCGAAAACTCAGACGTCGAAAGCGCCGTTTACCGACGCGCCCTCAAGCTCCAGCGACCCACCACTGTCAACTACCAAGAATATTTGCAGACTGTCAGCTACCAAGAAAATTTGCACAACTTTGTGAGCTTAATTGGTGAGATAGATTGTCCTCTCAAAACTTGCCGCGCCGTCAAATTCGGCGTCCACACTTTCCTAAAAGTTAGGCACCCGCCCACGATTTCGTGTGAGAGACCCTTTAATCATATTTGTCTGTTCAGTTGGTTATTTAAATTGTTATAAGATTTGTATGTGTGATTAGCAGGATCCTGCTCAAATTTTGGAAGGAAATGGCAGAAGTGTCCGTCCAGCATCTGAAGCTACATGATTTAGTTTACGTTTCAGGTCGTCTAGGATCATACCTGAAGTTGGCTGAGGATGGAGATCGGTGCGTTGTTACAAGGTCCGATCTTCTCCCCTAGTAATTGTGAGGTTTTTGTTTTGAGATGATGCTTCTTCGAATCCTTATTGTTTTTAGCAAGAAAGGGCTGTCATAATGGGACAGATGTTCAGGACTAAAACTAACATATAAATGTGGCTTGTTTGGTGGAGTAAGATATTAGGTGCGGCCATAGAGCATTTTACGTTTACCTTCAGATACCTTTGTCCTTAGATTTTACCTTTCTTCAATTGTTTGATGGATATTAAATCTTTTCAGCAGTGGAGAAGAAACTTTAAGATAAATACCCGTCTTCTGTATAGACAAAGTCTTTCTTATTGTAGTTGCCAAACAGCTTGCGTTGTAAACTTTAATTTCAGGAACTGTTATATTTGGTTTGCTAATTGCGTTGTAAACTTTCTGGGGGTTTTCTACATTTGGTTTTGTAACTTTATATTATTGTACCTCTTGCCTATAACCACTGCTATAGACGAAACACCCTGCATTTTGTGAGTTGACGTTAACAGTAGATTGGTTTGCAATTGCTTCTGAGAAGTATTTTCTATTTGGTTATGGAAGTATCAATTATTTGGACCAGTTAGCAAGTGTTCATGGAAGAAACTACTTACATGATTTAGGTAGCAAGAAGCATGCACAAGAAAGCTGAGGTATTCTTGGCTAGGGTAACCAAGCTGATTATCTCAGAAATAAAAATACTTATAAAAGTTCAAAGTAGTGGAGCACCCGTTTTCATTAGGTTCTATATTTTCATTCAACTATATTATTCTTTTCTGGATCACTTGATCCACTTTTAAGCTTGTGTCAATACCAGATAAGGATCGGGTGATTTTATGGCATGGAAATAAGAATTAGGACAACTGCCACTGAGGATGATTGCTGCTTACGTTATTACCTATAAGTTTGGTAGAAAATCTGAATTTCCCAGGATCAAGCTCTAGAAATAAGCTAAATAAGGACATATATAAGCCTCATGAAAATGGCAAAATTATTCTCAAGTAGCATTAACCTTTATAGAATCCCAAAACTATCACATTCTACTTGCTGGTTAACCAAATATCAGGATTTTTGCATCCATGGCTTGTTTGATACACCTCATCAAAGTTGTAGCTTAACCTTCTAGCTCAAGGTTCTGTGACCTCCACATGGGATAACTGTTCTGATTGAAAAGTTGTGTATACCTTCTGGAATCGAAACCTTTAGGGTTGCCAGTAGAGTTTTAGGTACCATGGCTGCTTCTTTGTTGCTCCAAGCACTATTTGGGATGCGATAGTTGTCATTTCCAATTGATGTTTGTTTCCGAAGGTACAACTTGCTAGGATCGAATTTAGGAAGTTTGCATTTCCATTCTCTGACAGTCTTCTTGCCCTGCAGTAAGAAGTTCCACAAATAACCTTGCTTGTGCCAGTGGTTAACAGCAATATCATTGATAATCTTCCATAGTTCCCAGTTGCTTCAAGTTCACCAATTGTCCTAAAAGGTGATAGTCCCAGTTGCTTCAAGCTCACCAATTCTCCTAAATTTCACCAAGGTGGTCTAAATTGAAATATCAACACTCTTTAACAATTAACATCCCACATTTGATGTTTGGCTCCTCTTGCACCATTTTAAAATAACATAATTCAGCCTCACCTAGCACATATAAAGCTACCAAGCTGCTATGCTCACACTAATTGGAAAATTTTCCAAAGCAATAAAACTATGTTAGTTGGTCCTATGATCCATCGAAAGTTGGGAGTCCAATTGTGTACACCATGGTATCCTGTTTCCATCTGGTACTTTATTTTTCAGCTGTAGCTGGTTAGCTGTCTCACTTCCTTGACCACTTATAGTGTATTTAATCAGGCCAAAGGTTTCCTGTAGTGGAGTAATAGTTGTGTCTACCTGTGCAGATGATGAAATTCTACATGTGAGATTGAATTGCTCTTTTTTTGGCTGTGTAATGCGCTGAACATCTTTAGTGATGGTCTTTCCATTTATTCTTTTGCTTGTACTGACCATGATATGCAGCTGTGTTACCAAGTCAAGTTGACATGATCACGTAATAGCATGATTAACATGAGAATCAAATGTGTCATTGTGCTTGCTGCGATTCTTAAGAGGATTAATTGTTTTAAGGGCAGTCTAACCTTAGATTACATAAAAGAGAGACCCAAATCTCACAGAAAAGGATAATTTTCTGTTTTCATTATTCATTGCTCATACCTATCTACATAGAGAAAAAAGTAAAGTCATCTAGGAAAACTAGAGTTGGAAACTATATTCAAGGAGGATGACTGCCCTAATTTGTGGCCTATAAATTTTCCAAAAAATGAAGCTGAATTTCTGAGATTCAAGCTCTTGAAATCATCTAAAATTAAATTTGCAATAAATTGGAATCAAGCTTGGTTGCCTTACTTCTTCCCAAAGTATCATATTCTCCTGATGGATCATCAATTTCCAGTCAAGACAATTTTGCATTTGTAGTCGCCGATATGCCTCATTGAGATTTTAGCATAACACTGTAGCTCCATCGTCCATCTAAGCTAACATAACTTTGATCCTGATGGAGTCATCTAGTCATCCAGTAGATAAGCCCTTTTCTGTCCAGAAGTATTGACCTTGTTAGGGCCATGTGTTCTCGTAAACAAGGAGAAAACAACATTGATAATTTGATATCCCAGTTGCTCTAGTGTCTTTAATTCTCCTAAAGGAAAATTGGCTTTGATACCAAGTTGTTATGGGGTCAAGATCAGGAATGCATTAAATGGGGATTAACTGGATAACATGTTGTGAGTTCTAGTTTGACCTATGAGTGGGCTGTGAGTCTGTGACATTAGAACATGTTAGAGAGAGATGACTTAGAACAGTTTTAGAGAGAGAACCAAACCTTACAGCAAAAATATAACCTTTTGCATTATTTACTTAGAGATTACAAGGAATGTAGATAATGAAATTAGAGCCTGGACAAACTTCAATTGAAGAGAATGTTGTTTAGTCATTGCCTAATTCTTTTAAAAGAAAAGTTAAAATTTCAAAAATCAAGCTCTAGAAAACTGATGCTGCTTTCTAAAATTTTCTAGAGCCTGATTCTTTGAAATTTCAGTTTTATTTTTGCAAAAGAATTAGGCAATGCTGCTTTCTAAAACGAGCTTTATTTAAATTGGTGTTTGTTATAATTATGATATTATGTCTCTTTTAGTTAAATTGAGTACATCTAATCTAAGTAATTGGGGTATAAAAGTTTCCTTACTTTTCTGTTATGTCAGCTCTTTCAACGATTATATATTCTGGAAAAGTATAGCCTTCACTTGCTACATAAATCTAAATTTGTACCTCCTTTGTTCCAGCATTTTGTGTGTTATGCCATCTCCTTCTATGGGCAGTGTATAGATGTATGATCCATTGTGTGTTTCTATGATGAAGTTTTCGATGCAGGTTGATGTCAAAGAAATGAATTTTGTTGCTCAAAATGTTCCTGAGCCGGAGTGCCAAAACCTTGTAAAGTTGGAATCAAAAGGTACAGTTTCTCTTACGTATTCCGTTAGTTGAGAAGTTTGAGCCATGGATGCTCTCTCAGCAATCCTTTCTGCTTTCACTTTCATGATTCACTGGTCATTGTATATGAATGTAGTTCAAGCATATGAATAATTATAATCAGTTTTAATATTCAATAGAAGACAGTTCCTCTTTTCATTGTGCTGATGACATAATGATACACTTTGGAATCAAAGTATGTGGCTCTGTTCTTTACATTTTTGTTCTTCTCTCTCCCGCAGCATCTGATCATATTAGTTCTTACTTGTTTCTACTCTGGGTTGGTAGGGGTTGCATACTATGCGAACCTGCATACAATTGAACAATTTTACTCCCATCTTTTTTTTTTTGTATTTTTAAGCTATTTGTTAATTTCTTCAATTGGCAGTTTCATTGAGGATATGATGCAGAAGCGTAGGAACCGGCTTCATCTGTGGCAAGTGTTTTTGCTAATCCATCAGAGTGGTGGGATAATAGGAACTCTAAATTGAAAAGAAGAGCACCTGACTTTAAGCACAAGGATACTGGTGAGGCACTCTGATCGCAGACGATGATCCTCCATGGATCAGCCGGCAACTCCAATTGCATGATTCAAGATCAAGCAACGAAGATATGGACCAGACAGGCGCTTGGTCTCACTTGTCCCCTTTGGTTTATGATGAATTTAAAAGTAATTGAAGCCTTACTATTCGATCTCAAATGATGAAATGATATGTCATTCTGCAGCAACAAATTCAAAATCTTGATTGCTCTGTGGTTTCTGGATCTTAAAGTCTCTGTATGTATGAGACTGCAGCATCTTAGCCTTTTGTTTTAGATGTTGGTTTGACCTCAAATCATGTACTTTAACTGTACAGTTTGTGCTGTAACCGTGTTTAATGTGGAATGAAAACTTCGTCTTAAGCGTCTGAATATATATTTGTTCTCATCAATAAAGTGTTACATTTCAAGGATGCTCTAGTTGACCGGTATCGCGACCTCTAGTTTGTCGACAACTAGATTTAGAGGTGTTTTACTGAGTTTATAAGTTTTAAAACAACTTATGTTCGCTTTGAGCTTCTGCAGAAAGTGTTTGGCAAAATAAGTTTACTAAATGTTTTATAAGTTGTGAAAATAAGTTTCAAACAAATTTTATAAGTTCTCCCTAAAAATAAGTTAGTCAACCCTAATTTATTTTTTTCAAAACTTATAAACAACCATGATTTACCAAAATAATCTTATTATAGTCGTTATTTCACATATATATTATCAACTTCAAATTGTCAATTTTATCTCTAACTATGATTTCTCTCTAACTCATGATTCTTTCTCCCTTATAAGATCAATTATCCAAATACTTTAACAACTTATAAACACTGGACATTACCTCTTATAATTTCTCAAACATCTTATGTTTATTCGAGCTTATAAGTCTCTAAAATGCTTAGCCAAACACCCCTTATTCTTTTCCCAAAAGGGAATTATTTTGTCGCGTGTTGCGTTATTTTCTTATGGGTTTTAGGTATTCAGATGCCTGCTATTTATTGATTTGGCAATGATTTTGCTATTAAAATGAGCTAATTGTATAAATTGTTTTATTTGAACGATGCGTTTTTTGGAACGGTTGGAATTGGAATGGAGCAGAACGAATGCACAGAGCTAGCTGGAGGCTAGCGAGGACTAGGTGGAGTCTACGAGTTTTGGGCAGAGTGGGGAGCCAGAGCTCGCTAGTGATGGAAAATATGAATTTACTTTTACCTCCAAGATATATTTTGATATTTAATTCATCATACATTCAAGCTTCGTTTGGTAGACATGTTAGATATATTAAAATAGATAAGATATAGATGCATCGTAGATAATGCGAGATCGATATCAGATGTCATTGTTTGGTAGATAAGATATAAAATATGATAACAAACCTTGTTTGTTTGGACATTAGTTAAAACATAAATTAAGAAACAAATGACCAAAGTAGCCTTATGACAAATAAAGGAAAAGACGGGCTGGTGTGATCACGCTTTTAATAAGCAACAATGATTAACATTGTCAAAAAACTGATGTTCTTAAGACTGAAGATTATTCAAAATTTGAATTGATCACATTTTTAATATAAAAGACTTAATTAAGACTATCAAATGAAAATAGAAGACGATGCGAGATTTACTGTGATCACGCATTTAATTGGACGTGCTTATTAATGTGAAATCTCTGCCATCTTCACCACCACCGGCATGACTATATGAGATCCCTTCCCCCATCACGGCGCCATTGTTTAGAAATTAGGTTTTTAAGTGAAGGGATGTAGGCTAAAATCGAATATTGGGAGTGGTTCCGAGCTACAATGCGATTTAGTTAGAGTGAGAGAAACTTCATATTGATAAGAGTGAGGAAGAGAGGAGAGGAGATGAAGAAACTAGTGTCAATTCATATCGTGAATTTGAATGTGGGTTTATAAAGGAAATGTAAATGTTGCTTAATATCAACAATTATTTTTTGTTTATTCAAATGGAAAGAATTGGGGAAGGTCACATACGAGAGAGGAACAAAGAAAAAAAAGCCCTATACATTCACGCTACATTCATTTATTCAAAGATAGATGTGGAGGGTACAATAGTCAATACAACATTATATCCGTAGTTTGGGTTTAGATAGACAAAGAATCAAGCGCTCAACGAGAGATATGTAAGCAAAAAGTAACAAAGTGAATGCACAACGGCCTTGAAGAACGCTGCTCCCTAAGATACAAAACCGCTACCAAACAAGTTGCTAAGCCAGATACGTTGTCAATCTTGGGTTAACTGAGATACCAAACGGGCCCTCATTATATTATTAGCATGATTCTATATAATTAATTACAATATATATGAGTTTTTCAGATTTAATCATGAATTTCTCGACAACAGATTAATAATGACTCAGCTGATCTATGGATTATGTCCTGATGCCCGATCTTTAATATTAAGTGAGAGTAATCTATGGAGAATACAAAATTTTCAACTCCTATGGTGATGAATGATAATTTCAAAATTATTGTGATCAAATGGATAATTTGATTTTATCCTACCAGATTTATAATGCTCTCCTATAATCCTATTATGATAGAATTTTTACATATCTAATAAATACAATAATTATCTTTTCCCCGAAGATAATTTCTATCTAGAATAATTATCTTTTGATGTTTAATAATATCTATCTAGATTAGGAGATGTATTAAATAAATAATATATTAATCGTAATGTAATCCTCGTGGGATCATGGTTAAAATACCTTGGTGGGCCACCCTATGGATCAAATATAAGGAATAAAGATGAGTTTAAATGAATTAATTACATTATGTTCACCGTAACATAAATTAATTCATAAATATTTATTCATTCCACTATGAATAAATGATGACTTATTCCTTTAATACCAAGTTGAGTCGGACTTATACTTAGATTTATAAATCTTAATATGTAAGATATTGTACGCTCATCAATTATTTATAGCACTTTGATCGCTTAAAATAATTAATCTCTTTAATTCTTTAAGTAGTATCACTCAACCTTATTATTGTATCCGAGTTAACTTAATCTGCAGGTTTAGTACAATAAATCTTTGAGCTCCTTAAGGGACGCCATCATCCTAAACGGATACGGTAACTTGATACAGTAACCAAAGATGACATACAAGCACCGCCACAACCCAATATGCGAGAATCTTAGGTTATTTCATGTAACCTCACCCATAACAAGTTAAAGTGATGATCAAGAACTCATACTCATCCAAATCTTATCGAAGTTAAGATCAACGAAAGTCATCGAGATCTACGTTTTCACGACGGTTAGATAGAAGAACTCTTCTCACCGTGATCCATCAATACGCCAAGACGCTCAAGCATAGACAAACAGCCAAGTCAAGTTACTTTTATCTATACCGCAACCTATACCAACTCGTCATCAAGTTATCTCACCGTGATTCTTTTATATCTCAAATAGCTTAATTAATCATACGACTTCTATGATCTTTTAGACATTATATGATCTAAATTTTGTACGAGACAAAGGAACAACATATGCAATCAAGTAAACAATTTCGATAGAAGATCATAATAACGGCTCACTCATTCTACTTTCAAGATACAAATCCAACACTAGTAGTTAGAATCACATTTTGACACGACACTAAACCACTACATGAAACCGTGACACTAAAACGCATGAAATTAGTGGATCGGTGTTAAGTCTTATCGTATTCATGTCCTTATCGTGTCAACATGATAAGGACACGATAATATCGTGTCGATTCAGATTGTATGTGTCATATTCGTGTAACACGATAATTTTGTATTTCATTCGTGTTCGTGAAGGATCGTGTCATTTTCATATAATCCAATAATATTTATATATATTTAATAATTAATTTTACTATTATTTTGTATATTTTAATTCTATTGTTAATTTATTTTCTAATTTTATTTGAATTTACCATATCGTGTCATTATCGTGTCGTGTCAACACGAAAAAATCGTACTATCCATGTACATGTCGTGTTCGATTTGTATATTTCGTGTCGTGTTTATATTCGTGTTTATCGGACAGATTCTTAACGGTCGTGTTTGGTCCTATCGTGTCGACATGATAACAACTCGACACGCACAAATTGTTAGCTTACTAGCGCCTAGTAAGCGCTTAATGGATTTGAACGAACTATGAAGCTAACGCTTGCGTGGATGCTAGCTGACTCTCATGGAAGAGACAGATCGCGGAGTCAGCAGTCGCTGGGGCACAACGACTGCTAGCTATGCCGAGATATGAAACCCAACGCTCGTCGCGATAAGAAACCAACACTCGCTGGGACACAACGATCGCTAGCTATGCCTGTAGGAAAGTCTTATTTTACCATGTTCTCGATGATCTATTTAGATATTTAATTCACCAGATATTGATTATATCTAGCAAACACTTATATAATTAATTACAACACATATGTGTTTACATGTATTTACCTACGAATTTCAAAAATCGATCAATTGCGACTCCATCTTCGATTTTCTCGGATCGTATCCGTGATGCCAATTCTCCAATCTCGATCGAATGCAATCTAAGGAGAATATCGAAAATTTCGCCTCCTACTTTGTTCTATGTGATTTTGAAAATCACAACAAATGATAGGATTCATTTTATTTTCTCTCACCAGATTTATAATGTATTCCTGAATCATATTTAGATAGATCCTCAGATAATCTAAACAATACAATAATTATCTTCGCATCCTCAAGATAAATCATATTAATAATAATTATCCTCGATATTTAATAATATCGATAATATCTATTTATATATCGGAGATTTAATAAAATAATACATAAATCAAAATAGAGTCTTAGTGGACCCAATATAAGGTGGGTGAATTTTCTAGCGCCTCAAGCCTCGATGGTCACCCAAAGATCAAATGCAAGGAATAAAAATATGTCTAAAATGAATTAATTATCTTATATTCACCTCAAAACATAAATTAATTCATAAACATTTATTCATTCCACTAGAGAATAAATCATGACTTACCAATTTATTACCGTTGAGTCGGGCTTGCACTAAGACTTAAGAATCCTCGATTTAAGATATTGCAAGTCCATTAATTATTTATAAGATTCTGATCGCTTAAAATAATTAATCTCTTTAATTTCCTTAAGTAGTACCACTCAACCTTATTATTGTACTTGAGATAACTCAACTGCAAGGTTTAGTATAATAAAACTTTAAGCTTCTTAAGGACGCCATCATCCTAAACGGATACTACGACTTGATACAAGTAACTAGAATGATATTCAAGACTTCCACCACCCAAGATGTAGAGAATTGGGTTATGTGACGACCGACTTTCCAATGAAGTACGGATCATATGGATCGTCACCGGTATGATAAAGCAAATGAAATAAACATAGCTAATCAAGGCAATCAACCAATCAACTACTTAATAACGATAGGTCAAAATGGATAAACAATCCAATACCAACTCAAGTCGAGAAGGACTTGTCAAAAGGGTTCAAGGTTCAACATAACCCAATCAGGTAGAATTTAAAGTACGAGGTACGACCTCCAATTCAATACGGAAATAAGCGCTATAATCAAAACATTAATAATATCGTAGTTAGTAGCAAATAAGCATGTGGACATGCATATGACGACATGCATATGACGATGCATGCCCAAGGTTCTAGAAACCTTTCTAATTAAACATCAAAATAGCTACTCCGCACCACCGCACCCATCATCGATCTTGCTCAACCCGCACGCCAAAACGAAATGCGTGGCTAAGTACAAAAGTACTCGGTGGACTCGTTGCAAAAACATTTTCTTTGTCAAAAGTTATTAATCGCCCACAATAGCGCATGAGGATTTTAGTTAAAGACTCATGCCTATCAAACATTTTATCGCTTTTCCAAAAGCGCTCGTCAACTATTTCATTCACGTTATTTCCATATCTCGATCATGCATTCATTCATACGCGACTATGGAGGTGGCCACCACACATAGTCGCCGTGACCGGTCGAGGTAGCTAACCTTAACACACAACACATCGGTACACAATCCGAGTTAGTCCTTAACTAAGTCGGATCCGATCATACTCTTTTTAACGTTGGGGACCAACACATTCACATATCACATTGATATACCAATCTCGATAGATAACAACAAAACATAAACATTTGACAACAATAACATTTCATGTGATAATATTTCATAAAGCTTTGTAAAACATGCTTTGAGATATGCATAACATTTTCGTTTCAAGAAAGCCCACCGCTAATCCAAGCTAGTGGTTCTAAAAGAGCAGTGTGATGTTCTTCCTCACGATCACGCACGATCAAACCCTTCATAAGAAAATAGCGTTTAGATTCTTTCTATTGATCGATGGTCGCTTATAAACTACGACTTAAGGTTCCCAATTAGGGTTTCTTTATGATTTTATGTGATTGTTTTAAGATAATTTCTATTATCTTACATCCCTAATTCCCAAGCTATATTACCTCATCGTTCATAGGTGAACTTCAATTATGAATCACATATTCCGAGTCTATCCTTGACTCTTAACCTTAGTTTTATTATAACGTTATTACGTTATAGGTTATCGGTAATCAAATTATGATTGATAAATTAGATATTCTCAAGCCACCAACTAGACTTAACAATTATAGTTACGTCCTAGTAGGTTATGCTTGACGACTTGTCGTATTAGCACGATAATTAAAAGAGGAATATTGACTTACAATTCAAGTGGACATATGCTATCATGTAAGTAATTAGTACTTAAGAATAAATGAAGTACTTCGGGAATATTAACTCGGCTGAGACATAAGGATCGACATCTTATGTTCGAATCGTTGCTTACATTATTACGACATCGTCTATTTAACTTAACTCGTCGGAGGTCACATATGTCGATAATCGTTATTCATTATCGAGTTGCGCTTACGCCCAACTAATATCGTATTGAGTTGTCGTTATTGAATATTAACGATGTAGCTCGACTTTTGGTTTTTCTAACGTAGGAACTCACGCTTGAGTATCCTTTCATTAATAAAACCCTAATTTGTGTCTAACTTCGATTCTCGCTTATTCCGCCTTAAGTTATCGAAATTGGTCGATTTCTTTTGATTCTCGCTCATATAGTATTATGTTGTTTACGTCGGGGTTTTGGTTTGTCTTGTTCAACATAAACATAAACATTCAACATCAACAAAACCATACACAACATAAACTATACTAAGCATTAGAAAACCCTAATATGTAATGTAATACACAATCATTGTGTAAGTGTGCATAAGTGTTCCATTCATCCACCCTAATCACAACCACTCATTCTAAGTTTATAATTAACTATCATAGCATCATTTAACATTAGAAACGAACTCATACTTAGCCATTTTGTTACGCTTTCGATAATTAGCAACAATTAGCATATGTATCCAATAAATTCCAATAAAATCATGTTATACTCCTATCATACTATAGAATTTAATTATCAACTCAATATCATCATATAAAATTTTAAACCATAGGTTAAAATTCTTAAAACTTTCGCAATTTCAAATCAACAAGCTTTGTGTTCAATAAATTCCACAAAATTATTTCATGCTTATACTATATACTAAACATGAAATATCACTTCATATCATGCATTAGAATTTTAAAACCATGCTTTGCATCCTTAAACATTTTCGTAATTCTAAGGATATATATATATTTTCAATAATTCTCAATCTTGCACAACATGGTTATATATGTAATAGCATGTAATATTAACACCAAACATTAACCAATATTCATAATATTACACATCCTATTATTTTCAACAATAAAATCAAATAAATAACTACATATATATATATATATATAATACTGCCTTTAAAAAATAGGAGAGGTGTTTGAATAAATTCAAGTTAATGTATGATGTTCATATCATACCCTAAACATCATATGTCAACTATTTTCTCAACCAAAATCAAACAACAAATATATATATATATATATATATATATATATATATATATATATATATATATATAGTATTCGGCCCTTCAAAATAAAAAGGGATGTGTTTCAAAATCCAAGATTTATATATGATGTTCACATCATATATTAAACACCATATCTCAACTATTTTCACAAAAAAAATTAAAATCAAAGCTTAAATAAAGCCATAAACTCACGGCTTTTTTTTATAAATATCCAAAAATTACTGAAAAATTATGATATTTATTATACATTCTTATAACACATTAGCAAGTAACAATATCAAATAACATTCACAAAATCATGCTTTAACATATTTAAAAATAAATAAAGCATAAATCGAAAAAATATAAACATGCTCCAAAAATTATGAAATTTTTACAGTTGCCTTAGAACATTATTCTAAGAATATTTCCTTCATGTCTTAAGAGCATTTGAAGGCTCTAAAGTCACGAAAATAAATGAGGAGCAAACTAGGTTTTTAAACCCAAAATTCAAAATAGAAATTTCACCCATTAGGATGGAAGAGGATGATGAATAATACCTTCCTATGGTCTTAGAAGGATTATTTGAGTGTGGGAGAGTTGTAGGAGGATTTAGTGTTGGGAGTTTGAAAAGTGTAGAGAAATTTGAAAATGAGAGAAAAAATGAAAGGATGAATGAGGTCTGACCTTGAACGTTTTTCCCTTGTTATTGCAGACCTTAGAGCTGTCATTTCCCATTTTTGTAAGGTCTTGGTGGTAGTTGAGAGGTGGGTTGGTCAATTACCCGCTTTGATATCACTCTTTAAGTTTTAACGCACTTTCGATCGATTTCTCGGAACCTTAAGGTTCTATATTATTAAATAGCCTTTAAAAGACTTATTTTAATGTTCATAAAATTTCACGAAGTTCGGACGTCGTCCGATAAGTCAATTCCGAGTTATCGCGAAAAACTATGTTCGACGATTAAAAATATGCCAATTCAAAATTCTATTGAATTTTGAGCTTATAGATAATTTGAGTCTTATAAAGCATATTTTATTGATTTAGACCCTCGGTTCGAGTTTCAGTCGTTCGGATCAATTTAGGGTTTTCCAGATATTTTACCCTTGTTCGGTTAAGTTCTTCAGAATTCCTCTAAATTGATTCTTATAATTTCTAAATTCATAATAAATTATTCCTTCATGATTTTGGTTGTTATCATCATTTATTACGATTAGCACGGATGGAAGTTGTTCCGCTCAGAATAGTGTTTTAAGATCGATCGGCAAGTATGCCCGAAAATTCTCATTCTTTGCATTCTCACATGTTTTCGTGTGAGGATTCTAAAATGAAATCCGCTCGTGGAGATTCATTCTCGATCTTTCATTCTATGTTCAAAGCTACTCTGAAAGCCCTAATCCTAGAGACTAGTTATCACTTTTGATTTCTTTAGTATTCGATCTCGAATCGATTCTAATTGCTTCATTGGTTTCCTTAAACATAATTAAGGACTAACTACTACAAATAATTGGTCTAAGCATCACCAATTAAAGTTTTAAATTTTTCGGTTATTACAGGTGTTATCCCATGTAACTCACACCCATAACAAGTCAAAGTGATGGTCATTAACTCATACTTACCTAAAATCTTATCGAGGTTTAGATCAACATAAAGTCACCAAGATCTAGGTTCTTCACGACGGTCAGATAGAAGAACTCATCTCACTGTGATCCATCAATACGCCAAGACGCACTGCAATGAACAATGCAACCAAATCAAGTCACTTCATCTATACCACACCATACCAACAACTCGTACTCAAGTTTTCTCAGCTGTGATCCTTTTTATATCTCAACTAGCTTAACCAATTATATAGACTTATGTGATCTTTTACACACTCTATGATCTCACTTTTGTATGAGATAACGAGACAACATATGCAATTAAGTAAACAATTCAGATAGAGATTGTAATAATGGTAACGAAACATTGTGTATAAGTTCAACCATTCTGCTTTCAGTATTCAAATCCAACAATCTCCCACTTATACTAAAGAAAACTTTTAGTATACAATGTGTCTCCCTACTAGCCATTACAAACAACACTGATAAATCTAGTATGCGAGATTTATGAAAACAAGAAAGAACACAAGAGACTTTTACGTGGTTCGATCAAGAATAAGATCTACGTCCACTTTAGGAGATGATCCTTAAGATGTTTACTATAATTTGATTACGACAAGTATCTCAAAGGGCTCTAGTATTCAAGAATTTGCTAACCCTCCGTCTGCTGGGAAATCTCTTGAACAAAAAGTCGTGTTTTCTACAATCTAATGGCAAGGACACGGTAAACGCTAGTATCTTGCGGCGATGTCGGTAACAACCGCAAGTGAGGACGATCAGTGGTCACACAACGCCGGGAAAGGGAATTGCGGACGCCACCACGGTCACACACCGAGGGTCACATGGAAAATGCTTCCATACACCCTCGGGATCGCCGCCCAACGAAGAGGAAGACACCGACCTCGCATCAAAGGAATGTGAGGTTCACCGCTCCCACGAGGTCCTCGGTCGAGCAAAGGTCCGAGTTCCTCAACGCCAACCTCAATGAATTCCAGTTTCTCAACCGAGGACAACTGAGCAGCCCCTCAAGAGTGCCCGGCGGTGGTTACAGTAATCGAGGTCGCCACCTCTCCGAAATAATCAAAATTCATCACGACATAATGATCGCCCGATACTGTGGTTCATTCGTCCTCGCATCTCCGCTGGAGTCGCTCTCCACCTCGACGTGATACCCATGAAATGGACGGAAAGAAGGAGGAAAGACAAGTCGAACTCCCTCAAGAGACGACAGACGCCGTTATCGATCTCCCACTCCCGGAGAGGGATGGTAACGAACTCCCGGATTCGAATCGACACCGGACGAATTATTTCTCCTTTTCAAGGAGATTCTAGATACACCCTTGCCACGCCGATACCGGGCTCCGAATATTGCCGCATACGATGGCCTCGAGATCCTTCCGACTTCCTATTCGCCATACCACCAATATGGCAAACCAAGGGATGGAAGATTTCCATATGTGTAAGGTCTTTCCCGAGGTGCTAATCTCCAACGCCGACGTTGGTTCACCTCGCCGCCGTACAAAGATCCATTGCTTCAAAGACCTCATGGATCGGTTCAAATGGCGCTTTATCGAAAATGCCGCCAAAGAACCTTCGTCCGATCCGCTTATAATCCGCCAAGGACGGGACGAAACAATGTCGAATTTCGCCTCCATTCATCATGGAATCCTTTAAAATAGATGAGAGTAACGATCTCTACATCATCAACGATTCAAGAACGGATCCGACACGAGCTCAATAAAGAGATCACCCGTGAATGTACCAAAGACCGCTAGTCGCCTTTGGACCCCGTCGACAACTTTGTCAAAGGGACGAGCCGGATCGAAAGAGAGAGATCCGACGAGCAATGGATCGAGAGAAGGAAACCGAGGATCGGGCCGAGGTGCCGAACGCCGTGCGCTCGAAAGAATAAAGAAGGGCCAGAGAATCAAGGTCGACCTCGCAAAACCCCAGTAATAACGATCGCCTCTATTCAAATCAGTATGGAAATATTTGAGCTTCACATCGAGCTCTTTCCAAAACCTCCTCCTATGAAAGCGAGGATCCAAAAAAGTCAACGGAAAGTATTGTGACTACCACCAAGGGTATGGTCACGATACGTAAGATTACAAGTCCTTAGTCTCACAGATTGACGAGCTCGTCAGGAAGGAGCCGAAGAAGTACACCGCCGATCCGGGCCGGTAATAAAAAGCGCAGAGGGAAAAATGGAGGTGGTAACAATGCGCATCAACCTCAACGGCAACCCGACCGAAGATGACGAGGACGAAGGTCCCAATGCAATGGAGCAGGTTTACGCTTATAACCGGACTGCCGGTTGGTACGACGAGGTCGCCGCTAGAAACGGCTCGGAGGTCGACCTCAAGAGCCGAAAACAAGCGACCCGGATGGAGAAAATATCGTGTTCTCCAAGACGACCCAAGACCTAAGATCATGCCCCACCAGATGCCATTACAATACAAGCCGTGGTGGGTAACAAGAATGTACATCGGGTCTACATTGACATCGGAGCTCATAGCATCATATTCCGTGAGCTGCCTGGATAAACTTGATGTCGGAGGAATTAGTGCACCCCACGCTTCCCGCCATGAGCTTTACTCAAGAGGCGGTTCAACCCGGCGAGTCATTACCTTCCCACACCGTAGGGCACGCCCTGTGCCTGGCCACCAAAGCCATTCAATTTTTCCTAGTCCGAGCTCCTCTCCATACAACATTATCCCAGGAAGAGATCGTCAGATGCAACTGTAGCCGCCTGCTCCGTGTACCACCTCACCATTAAGATACCCACCCCGTGGAGCAGTTAAGCATTCTGTAGTGACCAAACGGCGCTAAAGAATGCCTCACGAGTCTCAACCCAAGATGCGGCCTTACCTCGTGCCTAGCAATTACAGAACCTCCGGTTGCCACCGTATGATCTCGACCGAGAATCTTCACCGCATTTACCTACGACCCTTCCAAAGTTGTCAAGGTTGGTACCCAAGGTTCACCAATATTCGCCAATGTGTCATGCAACTTCTAAGGGAATATAGAGATGTATTTGCATGGTCTCCATTGATATGACCGGGTCTCGCCGAGCTCATAACTCATCGCCTTAACATTGATCCGGCCACTAAACCAGCCCGCGTAAGAGAAGTTTTGCTGGAGCTAAGCCAGTCATAAGAGACGAGGTAACCCAACCTGTGAGGCTAAAATCCTCAGACGAGGTTAAATACCCAACTTGGATGGCTAATCCTGCTGTAGTTCGAAAGCGTGAGGGGATGGCGATGTGTGTCGACTATACCGACCTCAATAAACACTGCCTAAAGGATCGCTACTCCCTCCCGACATTGACAAGAAGGTGGAAGCATTGGTCGGCATGAGGTCTTGAGCCTCTGATTTATACAAGGGATACCACCAAGTCTTGATGAGCCCTAAGACGGCGACCCAAATGGCTCATTATCGACTTGGTAGTCTTTGCCACCGAAAGATGCCTTTCGGTCTGAAAACTGGAGCTACCTACCAAAGAATGGTGGATGCGATCTTCAAGGATCACATATGAGAAATTGTTGAGGTCTATGTCGATGATATAGTAGTCAAAAGCAAAGTCGAGAGTCGCGCCATCGACCTCGAAACTATTCTTCACTCCTCGAGTCGGCCAACCTCAAGCTCAATCCCAGTGGCACATTTGTGGTGAGGACGGGTAAATTTGGGGTCTTTGGGTTTCTCAAGAAGGCCTGAAAGCCAACCCTACCAAGGTGAAAACGGTGCTCGACATGCATCCCAAAACCATCCGTGAAATACACAAACTCACTTTGGATGCCCGGCCGCCTCAAATGATTTCTATCTCGAGCCGGAGCAGCCTTCCTTCTTCAAGATCCCGAGGAGAGCTCCAGATTTCACCGCGGGAAGAACACCGTGTCGCCTTCACACACCGAAGGAATATCTTGCCGACCGCCGACACTATCCGCCCCAAAGCAAGGTGAAACTCTATCGTTATATCCGCCACCCCGGACGAGGCAATTAGTGCTTTATCTTGGTGCGAGATGAGATGGACGACAACTCCCCATCTACTTCATTAGCCGTGCTCTCAAAGGACCGGAGACGAGGTACACCAACCTCGAGAAGGTAGCTCGCCTTAGTGAACGCCAAACGACGCCCGCCTTACTTTCAAGCTCATTCACCTGTACTAACGGACTTACCTCTAAGACAAGTCTTATCAAACCAGAGTCATCCGGACGTATAGCCAAGTGGGCACCGAGCTAGGCTAACACGATATCTCATCTCCCTGTGCCGGCTATAAAAGGCGCGGTGCCCTGCATTTCCCGTGGAGGTCAAATTCATCGAGGCTACTAGCGAGGTCACTCCCGCCTCACAATGGAGGAACTGTCCCTGCATCACCCGTTGATTGTCAAGTGATGTATGTGGGCGGTGCCTCATGCAAGACGGGCAATGGAGCGAGCATCCTCCTCCTCGCCCGTATAAGCAAGTGACATACGCCTGCGGTTTACCTTCCGACCACCAACAACGGTGGAATACGAAGCATTGATCTCTCCGACTTGGCAAAGGAATTGAAAGTGGACAAAGTCCATATTTGAGATTCCTGTGTCGTGGTAAACCGGTATTAGTACATACGAGGCTAAGGAGGATCGAATGAAGCGATACTTGAGAAGACAAAGAGATGTCAACTCGCTCAGACATTTCAAGATAATCAAATCCCACGAGGAAAACAGTAGTGACATCCTTAGCAAATTAGCTTCGTCGTCGGCAAATCCGCCAAGATGGGGAAGTTCATTCGGAAGCATTGAGGCGCCTCATATCGGCGTTATCTCGGTGGTCAACCGAACCGGACGACACCCCTAAAAGCATATCCGAAGTTGGCACACTACCTCGGGATCGATCGAGGCCAAAAGATGATGGTGAAATCCTGTAGTATCTTGTATATGAGGGCTCTCACCTGGAAGTCTTACCTTCAACCCTCCCGAGGTGCCTCGGGCGAGAAGAAGCCAACTCGTGCTCAATGAAATTCACCGAGGTCTTGTGGAAGCCACATCGGTCGCGAGCTCTCTCAAAGAAGACGAGGTTGATATTCTTGGCCCACCGCAAGATTCGCCGAGCTCATCAAAAGTGCCCGGCGCCGATTCACTCCACGGCCAAAAGCGCCTCGATCGATCTAAGCGACCGCAAAGTCCATGGCCTTTCATGCGGTGGGGATCGACATTGTTGGTCCGCTCGATCGAGCACCGTGTCACCGATACTTAGTCGTAGCCATAGACTACTTCACAAAATGGGTCGAGGTCGAACCACCATCGAGCCTCACGCGGGAGAATCTGAGACCTTCGTGGAAAATATAGTCCGCCGCTTGGCATACCGCACGCTCGGTCTCGGACAATGGCACCCAATTCGTGAGACAAAACTTGAGGAGTGGTGCGAAGAACTTCGGATCGATCAACGTTTCACCTCGGTCGCACACCCACGTTTAAATGGCGGCATCGAGGTCACCAACCGCACGATCGCATACAAGGATTAAAGAAGAGGTTGGACCGAGCTAAAGGCGACTGGGCTGAAAATCTCCCTCAAGTCCTCTGGTCCTACAGGACCACACCTCGGACGTCGCACGGGGAAACCCCTTTCAGCCTGGTCTACGGTACCGAGGCCGTCATACCGGTTGAGATCGGCGCGCCAAGCCCGCGCACTCTTCACTTCGATCAGGCCGGGAACGAGGAAGAACTGCGGGCAAACCTTGACGCCCTCGAAGAGAAGCGCGAGCTAGCCTTCATAAACGAAGCCAAGTATAAAACCTGTGTCGCACCAGCTTACAACAAAGGGTCAAACCTCCGCGTCCAAGTAGGCGACCTCGTCCTGAAATAATGAAGCCAAGAGAGCGAGCGTCTTAACAAGTCGGATCCAACATGGGAAGGCCCATACCGTATTCACGAGAACCTCGGTAAGGGGCTTACAAGCTATCTCACTTATCCGGGCGCTTAATCCCTAACACGGCATATTTCTCATTTAAGAGGTACTTTACATAGTTTTGATTTCGGATCGACCTTATGTTAGCCTCATACTTGCCTTGTCAAAGTGCGATGTCATATATTTGTTGAATAAAATATTTATTTTCTAATGAATATTTCATTTCGCTTCATTTTATTCAGATGCGAACATCTATTTGGATATACAGTATTGAACCTTCACGAGGGACGCCTCACGAAGATAAAAACCCACTAAGTAGGTACTTTCACTAAGCGCCGCAGCTCGTAGATTACTCATTGAATTGAGCGTCTCGGTTGCAACGATACTGACTACTCACTAGTTTGAAAGTCTACATGCATGCATAAAGATTACTCATTAAGTTGAAAAATCTACATGTATAAGACATCCAAATTGGATCTCACCAAATTATGGCAAAGTATACGGTATAAATACATTTACGACCAAACGAAGTCCTAAGCTATGTTTATACCTCTCAAGAGGAAAACGTACACTTGAAACGAGTCTAAATACATTTATACCTACATACAAAGTCCTACACCATGTACGCTCATTCGGGTTTCGGCCTCCGCCTCATGAGACTCATCAAGCTGAGATAATTTTGAGCGAAATCCCAGTCGGCGATGGATACCGGAATGAACTCTGCTTCCACCCAATCTCACGGGCGACACCACCTTGGCCTACTCAGGAGTAGTCTCACTCGGCAGGCGGATTCCGCCCTGGGAATTAATCTCGCACCCGGGCCACACCGACCCGTGAACGACATCGGACCGTGACTATGTCCTTGTCCCCAGAGCTCTAGCCGCTTCCACGTCGATTAGCGCCCGCCGTCCTCCTCCGAACCGCCGAGTGCCGTCCTCTATACGCTCCACCGCCGATGGACCCATTTGACGGAGCACTCGGGCGTGATCAGAGTAGCCGCCTCTTCAGTCTTCAATTATGGGATCGGCGTTGCCATAGATGCGCTGGCGGGCGGGGGCATGCGTCGTTTGCGATAACGATCTCATACATCCGCATGTATTTTAGGGGCAGTCGGCGGCGCTTTAAAATTCTTGCTATTTGGACCCTCCTCATCCCTCAATACCATGCCTCCGCCAACAAGCTCTGAACTCTATCGTCGACGGATATAGTAGTTCCCCATCCGTGGATTACCTTTTCAGTACTCGCATGCTCTTCCGAGATCCGAGCGCCTGTGTCGTACCTGTCGCTCGCATGATGCATCGATCGTCCGTGGATCACATCTGCATAAATCGACCCACGGACTTGAGATGTAATCCTTAACTTTAACGCCTCATTTTCGGCAGGCGGGCCAACTCATGATCGCCTTCATGCAACTTGTTTTGATTCGGTGGCGATGCCGAGCTGACTTCCATCTTGGCTGATACACGAGTCACTCGGCGACCGACCTCCTCAGTGTGTCACCCTTCATCCTTCTTCGGCTAGAACACCTCGGACTTCTTTCGACTTTGTTAGCAATTCATGATCCAATCAAGTATTGAGGTGAAGAATGCTAGAAATAAGAGAATACACAAGGCATTTTAACAAGATATTTCTATTATTCAAAATGGAAGTTTGTACAAAGACAGGTCCTATCGACCCCAAATCAGCCTATTACATTAGGTCCACCGACCTCGGGCTCATTCTGGACTCTCCGACCTCTGCTGCGTTGCTGCTTCTTTGCTCCTCCTCGTGGTGGCCGATCTCCGAGCGATGTCCGAGCTCGGACCGCCTCGGTTTGACCCTCAACTCGGCAAGGAATGCTTGAAGCTCCAAATCTTCATCTTCCTCAGACCGAGTTCGGTCTCCGCGTCGGGAGTGAGGCGAGAAGATGCGAGGCATCCACCACGGAAAAGAGGTCGCCCAAAGCAATTATGCGGCGTAATTCTTGCATACCTCGGATGGTCGACCTCAACCCAACCGTGTTGGGCCTTGTCAAAATCTGGTCTCTCGGCCGCCAACTTCTCTAGGTGGGCACAAATCACCTGCGGCCTCATCACAGCGGCCAGGTCGGAGATGAAAGAGGAAAAACTCTCCGACTCGATAAGCCTGCTGGCGAAGGCCCTTAGCATAGGTCCTTGCCCGCTGCAGGTGCTTGTCCGCTGTGACCAGCCTTTCTCGACCTCGGCAGCCTCCTCTTGGGCGCTCTCCGCCTCGGCACGGGCCACTCGCAAGATCCGGTCCTTCTTCTTGAGGGCACTCTCGCGCCATCTTGCCACTTCGCTCTTCGCCTTAGCAAGTTCGGCGTCCGCCAGCAAGCATCTAGCGGATTCAGCCGCGGCCCTCGATCGTCGCGATGGCTAGCCTTTTCTCCATGGCCTCATATTGCGGCGCCTCAGCGATAAGCCCGGCCATGCGGTGCATCTCGCTGCCATCGAGGCCGCGTCACGAATATGGAACAATTAGCAACAAGTAACAACAAACTTACAAGGAGAAGGGCAACGACTTATACCTTTGGGAAGGATAAGGAAGTCTTTGGGCTAGCACCTCGGTGAGGCGGCCATGGACCTCGATCTCGGTCGGGCCGAGGCGTCGAGGACCGGTCATCAAGTCTTTCAGGCGTCCACCACCACGGGCATTGGGTGGACTCGCTTCGTCTCGCCTTCTTCCTAGCGGGCTCAGCCGTTCGAGGAGGCGGCGCGAGATCGGCACATTGACTTCTACGGTCGGGTCAACCTTCCTGCATTCAACATGAGAATTTCATTAGCACCACAAAATCGGGGCAGGAAATAAAGATAAGAAGGTTGCCTCGCCCATTCGAGACCACGACAATCGAGCTTGACCTATAGACACTCACCAAACATCGTTCAAGTCATCCTCGGTATAGTTGATCGATAGGATCTCACCCATATCGTTCAACTTCTCCATAGGGCCTGAGGGATTAATTTTCCGTCCTTCATCGCCCGAGGCCCCACTCATACCTCGGATACCCTCGACCCAAAAAGAAGTATCTATTTTGCCGGTGAGATACCTTCGATGGGAAGCAATTTTAAACTTAAGGCAAGGTGACGGGTAATATACTCCTCCTATAGACTTGATGCTAAAAACGCATCAATACTTGAAGAACCCTAGCCTATGCCATAACAGGTAACCCTAGCCCAACCGCCCCTAATAGAATTGGAGGTCGGTTGGCATATAGGGATCCGAAAATACTCTTGAAAGCTAAGGAAAATGGGGGCAAAAGGAAATCTAAGCCCGGTATTAAGCTATCTACAAAATGGTAATAAATCCTCAGGAGGGGCCATCGCCCTATCATTGGGTTTCGGCAAGCACCACCATGCATCCTCTGGGATGTGGTATTTCTCAGCGACCACCGAAGCTCCTCTATCGTCAAAGTTGATTTCGCCCCACCAACTCTGAGGCCATCCCATACCGAAGACACTTGGTGAAACCACAGAACTAAGTCCTATGGATTTACCTGGCGGTTATGGCATATATAATCCCTTACAACGGGATCTTGTGAGGAACCCGGCCGAACCGAGTTATCGAGGCGAGAAGAGAAATGAGAAGGTGAAGAATACATACTTACTTTTACGGGCGGGATTTCGATTTCTTCAACAAAGTGTGAAAGAGGAATTGGGGATTTCTAAGGTTATACTCTCCGGATTCAAGCGTCGAAGGAGAAAATGAGCAATTGCCTCTTTTAGACCTATTTATAGGATAAATGGTGCCTAAAATCTGCCGTTTCGTTTATTACACGTGCTATTTACGGTTGGATGTGTGACCGACGCCACACGCTTTTGAAGTGCCCAACTATCACTGCGCGTATGACGTACTCTGGGAAAGCAGACCGCCTTGATCGATCACGTGATGATTACTACAAGTTCGAATCGGACTACGCCCATGTCCTAATACAGTATTTGGTCGGACCTCGACCTCCTCCCGACATCGGATCTCGACTTGACTAAGTATTTTCGGGTCGGACATGTCCACCGGATCGCCAGATATTTCGGTCGGACATGTCCACCTCGGACCAGCAGTATTTTAGGTCATCGGACGAATGACAAACCTTCAATCGAAAACTTGACCAAGCAATACCCGCCTCGGCAAAAGCACATTCTCCGCTTCACCTCGGCAAGGCTATTCCTTGACTTTTGGAGGCTATGATAGGATATGGCCCAACCTCTCGGGCCCAATGGCAGGCCCCAAGCAGTGGGCCTAACCTAATGTTGCCTACTAGGTTACGCTAAATGTGATCCCCAAACCCCAATTATGGGTAGCAGTAATGAGGTAGCAGTAGTAATCATGGGTAATAATGGTGGAGATCATGGTGGGTTATAGGAGAATGATGGCCCGTAATCAAGGGATTCGTGGCAAGGTTTACGTTTGTGTATAAATAGGAGTTAGATTGAAGGTAAAAGGGTTAGCAAATTCTTCAATACTAGAGCCCTTTGAGATACTTGCGTAATCAAATTATAGTAAACATCTTGAGGATCATCTCCTAAGTGGGCGTAGATCTTATTCTTGATCGAACCACGTAAAAGTCTCTTGTGTTCTTTCTTTGTTTTCATAAATCTAGCATACTAGATTTATCAAACACCATCACTTTGCTTCTCCCACTTATCTGAGAGTTTCATTTCTAAGTTGGGGCCATCTTGCTCAATTCAAGTCCTCGAACATGCTCGTCAGTAGCTATTTACAACATGCTCTTCGTGAATGAGTCAGCTAGATTTTCCATAGCACCAATATTCTCTAGATGCACATCACGTCTTCGTACGATTTCTCGTATGATATAGTACTTTCTCTCTATGTGTTTCATCGCCTTGTGGGTCCGCGGTTCCTTAGAGTTTGCTCTTGCACGAATTATCACTGAACACTATGATACTCTTGGATAAACGAGGTACCACATCTAGATCCAGAGGTGATTTTTGAACCATACAGCGCCTCTTTGGCATCCTCGATGTGGCTATATATTCGACTTCCATGGTGGAGTGCTCAATGCACCGCTGCTCTTTGCACTCCCCAGATACGGCTCCACCTCCCAAGGTAAACACATAGCCTGAGGTAGACTTCTTCTCATCACGGTTAGCTTGAAAATCCGAATCTGAATAACCCAAATGTTGGATTTGTATCTTGGCAGTTTGGTTGAGCTTGTATACAATGTTTCTGTTACCACTATTACAATCTCCTATCTGAATTGAATACTTGATTGCATATATCATGTCCCTTATCTCATATATAAGTTAGATCATACGATTGTGTAGAAGATCACGAAATCGTATGATTGGTCGAGCTTAATGAGATATAAAAGTTTCACTGTTGAGATAACAAGGATGAGTTGTCGGTTTAGGCTGCGAGTATAGATAAGTGACTTGACTTAGTTGCTTGTCTATCTTTGATGCGTCTCGGCGTATTGAAGGATCCGCGATGAGATGTGTTCTTCTATCGACCGTCGTGAAGAACCAGATCTCGGTGACTTACGATGATCTAAACCTCGATAAGGTATTAGGTGAGTATGAGTTCTTGACCATCACTTTGACTTGTTATGGGTGAGGTTATATGTTCTAACCCAATTCTCCGCATCTTGGGTGGTGGCGGTCTTGTATGTCACGCTAGTTATACATGTCAGTCATAGTATCCGTTTAGGATGATGGCGTCCCTTAAGGAGCTCAAAGGTTTATTGTACTAAACCACTGCAGTTGAGTTAGCTCAAGTACAATAATAAGGTTGAGTGGTACTACTTAAGAAATGAAGTTATTAATCGTTTTAAGCGATCAGTTGCTATAAATGATTAATGGACGTTCGATATCTTAAATCACGGATTCGTAATGTCTAAGTGCAAGCCCGACTCAACTTGGTAATAAAGGGTAAGTCAACATTTATTCTCTAGTGGCATGAATAAATGTTTATAAATTAATTTATGTTACGAAATTTGAACATAAGATAATTAATTTATTTGAGGCCCATCTTTATTCCTTGCATTTGATCCTGGGGCTGGCCCGTCCGGGCCCGTGTGAGAGAGGAAAATCGGCCCCATGATGCTCCATTGGCAAGATTTTATTCTCTTTATCCGACAAGGATATTATTATATTTATGGTATATGCATAGATCCTTTCCATATAAGATTATGGTAATAATCACGAGGTATGGAAATAATCACGAGTATGGAAATAATCCACGAGATTATGGTATTTTTCCATATAGGATTATGGTAATTTCCATATGGGATTAAGGTAGTGCATTATAAATATAAGGTATGAGATAAAGTCTAGGTTAATGCTCACACAACTAACCTAGAATTTTCGGCCCCCTCATAGCATTCTTGAGAGTTTTCGAAAATTGGGAAGTGAGAGCAAATGGTGATTTTTCCGAAGCATTCTCCATAGATCGTCCTCACTCGACGTTGGAGATTGGGCAATCGGGATACAGTCCAGAAGGTCAAAGCACGAGTCTCGATCCGCTCGATCCATTCGATCCGTTCATCCCGATCCACCTCGACAGATCCAAAGGTAAACACGAGAAAACCCCTACGTGTTGCAATTAATTAAATAGACGCATGCTAGGATTATAATCAATGTATGGTGAATTAAATATCCAAGATAGATCCTCGGGGCGAGGGCTTAACATATGTTTTCCCTACAATTGGTATCAGAGCCTGGGATCAGAATCTTGGCTCTGTTGGATTAATTCACGTTTGATTATTACGTGCGCTTTATTAATTGTTGGATCTGTCGTTCATCGTGGCTCGTTTATTATTTTGTCGGTTTTGTTGTTTCTGCGAGAAAATCCGTGGTTAGATTAGATTTTATTACGTAAATCTTATACGTAAAAGAAGAACGAAGCGAAAGAGCGAAGAAGCGAAGCGAGCGGAAAAAGCGATCTCTCGCGATCGCTGGGCGATTTCGGCGAGCCTCGCGATCGCGAGGCGATCGCGAGGGGTGCGGGCGGCAGGCGTGCGTTCGCGCCGAGATCACAGGTGCCACGCAAGGCGAGCTAACGGGTGGCGGGCGGCGTTGTGCGAGAAACCCGCGCTTGTGAATCAGACTCAGCGATCGCGAGTTTCGGCCCGGCGATGACATCTCTTAGCGAGATGTTCGGCGCTCGGGCGTGGCCGTGCGCGTCCGCGAGTAGCCCGCGAGGACACACGGCGGCGGCGAGAAGGTGGGCGGCGGGCCCTCGCCTAGCGCGCCCGGCCGACAGGCAATGACCCGCCCGACCCGTTTTCGGCCCAATCCAGTTTTCGGTCCGTGCCCGTGCGCGAGGCCCATTGTTGAATCCGGTCCGTGCGGGTGCGCGAGGCCCGTTTCCGATGTTTAATTACATACTTTGTAAATCTATGTAATAGATTAGATATAAATGTGCGGGTTTCACGATTGGGCGCGATGAGCGTTTTATTTTATTTTATCGTTCATATGCATGTAGTGGATGTTTAAATTATGCATTAGCATGCTATGTATGTTTATATTACGTTGACAAACCTTAAGTGTTTTACGTGGTTGGATGCGCATAGTAAGCATGCTAGGTTTATCGCGTTTATCAAGCATTTTTAGAATTACTGCGAGCATGTTTTACATGTTGAGTTCTATAGAAAAGCATGCTAGGATTACGTGATCTGCATGGACAAACCTTTTGAATAAAAAGACTAAGCAAGCAAACCGACAAATTAATTTTTCAAATTAAAATGTCAAGACCTCCACCTTTTGATCTCTAAACAAAGTGAGGCATCTTGTGAATAAAAACGTCCACCAGCTTGGCTTGCTTGCTTGTTTATCATAAGTTTGTTAGATGAGATTTCTAAATAAAACTTTTAAATCTATTGAGAAGTGGGAGTTTCATGTATGGCGTCCACATGCGTGGCTTGCATGTGCGATTTTCATAAGTTCTCTAGAGATAGATATAAAAGAGATAACAAAAGAATTTGAATTGGAGCGGTATGGTCCGAGTGGTATGCGAAATCTAAGAATTCATTTTCTTTTGTTAAAATTATGGTCGATGTTAGACATCACCTCAAGTACAACTTCCCGAAGTCCCTTCTTGCGATAGTGATGTGGTCTAGTAAGGTCCAATCGTTAATTTCATTTGTCGTAAGGATAAGTTGACATGAATTGAAATTAAGCGACTAAAGGTATATTTTAGTGCAGTGGGGGGTTCGTGTGTAGCGATCCACACGCGTGGCTTGCATGTGGGATTCCTTGGGCGATTGGAGGTTTCAATTAATATTGTTTTATCAAAAGGTTACAATATTATTATTCACGAATTATATGCGATCGTATGCTTATGTGTTTACATTATCGTTTCGAGATATGTCTCTTCGCCCGATTATCAATATGCTGCACAAAATCCGTTATCGGTCCAAATTTTATCAGTGGAAGCGAAACATGGAATATGTTCTTATCATTTGAAGAACACATGTTTGTTCTCACTTTGCTCCTAAACCCGATGCCCTTCGGCGCATCAACTAATGGCGGTAGTCAGCGGACTTTGGAATAAGTCGAACAATATGGCTAAATGCTATATGATGACTACTATGTCCAAGGCTTGCGGTATTAACATCGATCGATGGTAAAGCGTGATATTTGGTCAAGTCTCGAGAGTAAGTTTGGGCGATCGGATCGGACGATCGACTTCCACACAATGAGAGAAATCTTGGCGTGTAAGATGGAAGAAGGAAGTTCGGTCCATGAACATGTCTCCCATGACTCGTCTCATGGATAGTCTTGATCGGTTGGGAGGAGGTATTGTGGTGACGGTCGATATCATCCTCAATACACTTGCCAAGTCTTTTGAGAACTTTCGGCGTAAATGCGATCATGAGCAAGACCGAGTTTACACTTAGTCGGTTGCTTAATGATCTCGTGGGCTGCGAGAGGAGTTATGGGAAAAGGGCACATGCTCTTGCTAGCACATCTAAGGGCCCAAAATTTTCGTTGCAAAATGGAAATAGAAAAGGGTACCAAAGGTGGAAGAAGCGAAGGCAAATAGTGGGAGTAATGGGAACAAGAACATGGTTGCCACCGGGCTTGAAGAAGCCGAAGGAGAAGGCGAAGTGCTTGAGTGCGGTGGGCCCAGGCGTTGGAAGGCCAGTGCCCTATGCTCGAAAGCTCAGTCGCCGTTTGCTTTAATGTGAAACATGTTTAGCGACTTGTTCTACCCATTCTTGGGTAGTAGATCTGGTATGGATCATGTTTGTTACACCTTGCGAGGTTCTGCGGACAAGGGAGCTGTTTGATGGCGAGATAACGATCTCCATGGGCAGCGGAAAGTCGAGGCCGTTGCGGTTGGAGATGTTACTTTATGTTTGAAAAGCAGTTTTAGTTTTGAAAGCGTTTTATATGTGCGGATTTTCGTGGAACCTTGTTCTGTTTGAAATTATTTACTCATGGATATTACATTATTTTTGATAGTGGTGTTTCTATCATAAGAAATGACGAAGTTATCTGTGTTGTACGTTATATAATTAAGCTTTATACTATTTACGCCAAACATAATACCTATAACTATATTGCATCTTCATCAAACCCTAAAAAGAAAGTTTTCTTAGCAAGATGACTCTACTTTTCTCTGGCATCTTAGATTAGGTCACATCAATCTAAATAGGATCAGGCGGCTAAGAATGGGCGTTGGGTAATCTCACGGTTACTCGGTTTCCGATCTGCGAATCTGTATAGAAGGTAAGATGTCGACGGACCCTTCAGCGAAGGGTTATAGAGCGAGAAATGTTGGAGTTAGTCCATTCGACTGTGTGGACCGATGTCACACAAGCTCGTGGAGAATGCAGTATTTTGTCACTTTCATTGGCGATTACTCGAAATGCGGATACATATACCCTTCGCATGAAGTGCGAATGCTTTGAGAAATTCAAAGAGTTTAAGGCGGAAGTGGAGCGAAGCTAGGTAAAAGTATCAAGTCGCTGCGTTACGATCGCGGTGGTGAATACCTCGATGTGAGTTTATGGACTATCTAGTGAAGTGTGGGATTACATCGGCGCACTTCACGGGCACACCTGACAAAATGGTGTGTCGGGCGAAGAAATAGGACTCTTTTAGAAATGGTTAGATCGATGATGAGTTATGCAACATTGCCTATTTAGATTACGGGGTATGCCTTAGAAGCAGCATACTTGCTAAATCTAGTACCATCAAGTCGATCGAAAAGACCCTTTCGAGTTGTGGTTTGGTATGAAGCCGGTTTAAACCACATAAGGATATGGGCGATCCGGCGCCGCGTCTTTGAACAAGAAGGCGACAAGTTGGAGGCTAGATCCGGCGCAAGGGCTGTTTATAGGCTATCTGAGAGGAGCGAAGGTGGTTTATTCTATAGTCCTAAGGATCGGAAGGTCATTATTAGCACTAATGCCCGATTCTTAAGAGGATTATATGAAAATCATAAGTCAAAGTTGAAATCATTCTTGAGAATTAGAAGATGATCGTATTCCACCACCGATTAGGCGAAGTGCGAGATGTCGAGTCTAGTGGGAGGATCGACACGGATACTTCAAGAAATTGAATTGGGTCGAGTTCCACTAGAGATACCGACCGTCAAGTGGTACCTACCCGACAAGTTGTGCAAAATAGAGAACCACAAGTTTACTGCACCCACCGTTGCCATTGTGCTGTAGAACCTCGTCGTAGTGGGAGGTTGTTCGTCGACCCGGCGATTTATGTTCGTGGGTGAATCTTGGTTTAGTCGGGAAGCGAGCAGGCAATAATCGACCCGTGGACATACTGAGGCGTCTGAATATTGATGCAAGATCATGGCACACGCTATGGACTTAGAAATGGAGTCCATGCGGCTATGGATGTATATGAAAGACACCTCTACGGATGGCGAGGAAGCCGTAGGTAGTAAGTGGATATCAAGAGGAAGAGATTCGATGGAGGGTTTCGACTTTCAAGCCGAGCTTGGCGAAAGGGTACACTTTCAGTTGAGGGCATCGATTTCGATGAGACCTTTTAGCTGTGGCAATGCTCAAGTCCATGAATTCTTCTAACCATAGCAGCCACTTGAACCTAGAGGTTTGGCAAATGGATGTTAAAACCGCTTTTCTAAGCGGTTACCTTGAGGAAGGTAGAGACATCTATATGCGACAACACTGAAGGTTATGTGGTAAAGGGTGAAGAGCATCTAGTATGGAAGCTTAAGAAGTCCATTTATGGACTTAAGCGAACCTCCGATCATGGAACTTCGCTTTGGCGAGGTAGTAAGTCCTATGGATTTACCCAGTTGCCTAGCGAGAGTTGTGTGTATCGGTTAGATGTCAGCAGTAATGTGGTATTTCTTGCACTTTATGTAGATGACATTCTTCTAGTTGGCAACAACGTGAAACATTATCGACGTAAAGAGTTGGTTATCCGATCGGTTTCAAATGAAAGACCTAGGAGATGCGACTAGGGGTGAGTATTGGTTATTCGGTCGGTTTGGACGAAAAAATAACCGAACGAATTAACCAATTTTTCAAAAAAATAACGAACGAACAAATTTTATTCGATAACTTGAACGAAATAACGAAATATATTTCGGTTATTTGATTAAACAATACAACAAAAATATATATTTTCAAACAAATAATAAATAATATTATATATTGATATATGTTATATATATAAAATATTACGTAAAAATAATCAATAGTATTATATAATAAATAAATAATATTATATTTTACAAATATTATATATTGATATAATAGGGAGAAAAGAGAAATAAATAGGATTAATGATATTGAGATATTAAAATTATAATTTTAAATAAATAAATAAATAAATAATATTATATATATAAAATTCGGTTTTCGGTTATTCGGTTAAAAAATTCGAACAAGCCGAAAACCGAATTACAATTTTAATTTGGTTTTAACGAATTAACGAACAAATTTGATTTTCGGTTTGGTTCGGTTCGGTTATTCGGTTTCGGATATTTTGCTCACCCCAGATCGGTACATTCTTGGGATCAAGGTTTCTGAGATCGCAAGAAGAAAATATTGAGCTTATCTCGGGCGTCCTACATTGATCTTGTGATTACTCGTTTTAGTATGCGGACCGCGAGAAAGGATTGCTACCTTTCGGACATGGCGTTCCTTTATCTAAAACGCGATCACCTATATTTGCAAAGGAGATAGAGGAAATGAGACAAGTTCCTACGCTTAGCGTAGGAAGTCTCATGTCTGCAATCTTGTGCTACGAGGCCCGATATACGCTGTCACGGTAGGCATAGTAGCTAGATATCGATCTAACCACGGACAAGCTCATTGGGTTGCGATGAAAGCATATACTCGAGTACGAAAAGGACTCGAGATTATAGGCTAGTTTACCATGCGAGATAGTCTAATGCCTTTGGGTTATCTGACTTCGGTTTCCAAGTGGACCGTGATGAGAAAAAGTCGACCTCGGGCTATGTGTTTACCTTGGGAGGTGGGCCGTATCTGGCGGTCTGCAAAGCGATGCATGCGGACTCTACCATGGAAGCCGAATATGTAGCCGCCTTGAGGCTTCTAAGGAGGCTGTATGGTTCAGAACTACCTCATGGATCTAGATGTGGTACTGGTTTGCCCAGAGTATCATAGTTCTTGTGATAACTTTCGGTGCGATGTGAAACTCGAAGAACCACGGACCCACAAGGCGACCAAACACATAGAGAAAGTACCATGTCATACGAGAAATCGTTAGGCGAGGTGGCGTCTGATTGAAAAGATTGATCTGACGGAAAATCTAGCGGATCCATTCACGAAGAGCACCGCAAAAAGTCTACGATGGACACGTTAGAGGACTTGGATTGCGCGATGGCACCCACTTAGAGAAAACTTTTGTATAAGTGGGAGAAGCAAAGTGATGGTAGTTTGTAATAGCTAGTAGAGAGACACATTGTATACTAAAAGTTTGCTTTAGTATAAGTGGGAGATTGTTGGATTTGTATCTTGAAAGTTTGGTTGAGCTTGTATACAATGTTTCTGTTACCACTATTACAATCTCTATCTGAATTGAATACTTGATTGCATATATCATGTCCTTATCTCATATATAAGTTAGATCATACGATGTGTAGAAGATCACGAGTGCGTATGATTGGTCGAAGCTTAATGAGATATAAAAAGTTTCACGGTGAGACAACAAGGGCGAGTTGTCGGTTTAAGGCTGCAGATATAGATAAGAAGTGACTTGACTTAGTTGCTTGTCTATCTTTGATGCGTCTCGGCGTATTGAAGGATCACGAGTGAGATGTGTTCTTCTATCGACCGTCGTGAAGAACCAAGATCTCGATGACTTACGATGATCTAAACCTCGATAAGGTATTAGGTGAGTATGAGTTCTTGACCATCACTTTGACTTGTTATGGGTGAGGTTATATGTTCTAACCAATTCTCGCATCTTGGGTGGTGGC
This sequence comes from Salvia rosmarinus, assembly GCA_036937905.1. NCBI lineage: Eukaryota > Viridiplantae > Streptophyta > Magnoliopsida > Lamiales > Lamiaceae > Salvia > Salvia rosmarinus. The sequence continues at coordinate 58,226,053 of CM072815.1, read as the reverse complement.
GATCTTGTATGTCACGCTAGTTATCATGTCAGTCACGTATCCGTTTAGGATGATGGCGTCCCTTAAGGAGCTCAAGGTTTATTGTACTAAACCTGCGGTTGAGTTAGCTCGAGTACAATAATAAGGTTGAGTGGTACTACTTAGGAAATGAAGTTGTGTCGTTTTAAGCGATCAGTTGCTATAAATGATTAATGGACGTTCGATATCTTAAATACGGGGATTCGTAATGTCTAAGTGCAAGCCCGACTCAACTTGGTAATAAAGGGTAAGTCGGCATTTATTCTCTAGTGGCATGAATAAATGTTTATAAATTAATTTATGTTACAAATTTGAACATAAGATAATTAATTTATTTGAGGTCCATCTTTATTCCTTGCATTTGATCACTGGTTTGCCCATCCGGGCCCGTGTGAGAGGAAAATCGGTGCCCCATGATGTTCCATTGGCGAGATTTTATTCTCTTTATCCCATGAGGATATTATTATATTTATGGTATATGCATAGATCCTTTCCATATAAGATTATGTTAATAATCACGAGTATGGAAATAATCACGAGTATGGAAATAATCACGAGATTATGGTATTTTTCCATATAGGATTATGGTAATTTCCATATAGGATTATGGTAATTTCCATATGGGATTAAGGTAGTGCATTATAAATATAAGGTATGAGATAAAGTCTAGGTTAATGCTCACAACTAACTTTAGAATTTTGGCCCCTCATAGCATTCTTGAGAGTTTTCGAAAATTGGGAAGTGAGAGCAAAGGGTGATTTTCGAAGCATTCTCCATAGATCGTCCTCACTCGACATTGGAGATTAGGCAATCGGGATACAGTCCAGAAGGTCAAAGCACACCGCTCGATCCATTCGATCCGTTCATCCCGATCCACCTCGACAGATCCAAAGGTAAACACGAGAAAACCCCTACGTGTTGCAATTAATTAAATAGACGCATGCTAGGATTATAATTAATGTATGGTGAATTAAATATCTAAGATAGATCCTCGGGGCGAGGGCTTAACATATGTTTTCCCTACACCAAATGCATTAGACTATCTGTATGGTAAACTAACCTATAATCTCGAGTCATTTTCAGGTATTTGAGTATATGCTTTACCGCAGTCCAATGAGTTTGTCCGGGGTTAGACTGATATCTTGCTAATATGCCTACCGCATAATAGATATCAGGCCTTGTACACAAGATTACATACATGAGACTTCCTACGCGGAAGCGTAGAGAACATGTCTCATTTCCTCTATCTCATTTGAAGTCTTCGATGACTGTTCCTTAGATAAAGGAACGCCATGTCTGAACGGTAGCAATCCCTTCTTAGCGGTTTGTATGCTAAAATGAGTAATCATAGTATCAATGTAAGACGCTTTAGATAAGCTCAATATTTTTCTCTTGCGATCTCGGTAAACTTTGATCCCGAGAATGTCTGTTGAATCTCTAAGTCTTTCATACAAGCGATCGGATAACCAACTCTTTATGTCGATAATAGTTTCACATTGTTTCCAAGTAGAAGGATGGCATCTCGTAAAGTGCGAGAAATACCACATCACGTTGACATCTAAGCGATACACCTGACTCTCGCTAGGTAATTTCTTAAAGGGAAGTAGCAACTATCTCAACCCATACAATTCTTTCCTTCAAGAGCCTACAGAGAGGTTCAGTGATCACTTAAGACATTTCCAACGTAACTATAACTCCCTCCTTGGTCAGTGATGGACTATCGGGTGATAGGCCAGAATGCTATATAGAAGAAGTCATTCCTAAATAAGAGATCAATGAACAAGTCAAGTGGGTAAAACCATAGGTTTTTACCACATCGTTAAAACGTAAGTTTCATGATCGGGAAGCTTGTTTGAGTCCATAAATAGACTTCTTAAGCTTCAACATTAGATGCTCCTCACCTTTCTTTACATAACCTTCGGGCTGCTGCATATAGATTTCTCAACCTTCCTCAAGGTAACGGATACGATCGTCGCTGGTATGAAGGATCTAATGACCTGTGAGCGGAATATTTCTCTTGAAGCGATGGAATATCCCAAAACCTCTGAATCTAACCCAAGAAGTGATATAGGTCGTATGTCGCCTATATCTCGGCGTGGCGTTATGTGATAACTTCGGAGCGGTGAATGACACACAAACGAGGGATGAATGTCTCGTTGATACATCGATAAATGAATTACTTGGCAAATCTCAAGAAATTCAAATAGCTAATGAAGAGAGAATAAAACTCACATATATTGAAAATCAAAAGCTGCATTTTCTTCTCCCCCTTACAAGCTTTTATATAGGCGAAAATAACTATAATCCTTATCAAAGAAGGACTCCTTATCAAAGAATGAAACTAACTAATAGAATAAACCTAATTAAACTAGGAAACTATTTAATCTAACATCTAAATGGGCTGCGAAAATAATTAAAAAAAATGTGGCCCACAATATGTCACAAAATAATATACTAAAAGTATTCAAAAATCAAGCTCATTCGTCATAATTAAATTGACCGCTCGTGGGCTGGTTGGACCGCCATCTCCAATGGGCTTCTTGGAAAACTCTTTAACCAACGAACCTCGGAATCCATCATTCCCCTCCTCTTGAGAAGAATTTGTCCTCAAATCCAAGTCGTCACCTATATCAAACGGACTCAAATTCTCCCTCACATGCCCTTTTGTCAATAACTCTTCAATTTCCCGTTCCAATTCCTTCGTCTCCTCTAGATTGGTTCGGTAGGCTGATTTATTAGGAAGTGTTGCTCCAGGAACAAAATCAATTTGATGCTCAATCCCTCGAATTGGTGATAAACTATGAGGCGTATCTTCGGGAAAGCCATCATCAAAATCCTGCAGAAAAGAAGAAATAGATGGGGGTAGAGAATCAAGATTATTAGTAGAAATCAATGGAGGCTTCTCATCATTCACGACCCACTTCAAATCACTAGCCCTCGCAATAAAAGATGCTTGGACTACTCCCTTCTCTTTACTTCCATCACTTTGCCCAACCGACTTCACCAACTTCAACTCCTTTTACAACAGCACTTGATCATCATAAACTTGTTTTGGAGTAAGAGGAACAAGCGACACCTTCTTTTGATTGAACTCGTGGGAGTATTTTTTTGTAAAGCCATCATGCTTCACTCTTCTATCAAACTGTCACGGCCGTCCCAATCGAATATGGCTCGCCTGCATCGGAATCACATCACAAAGAACTTCATCCTCATACTTTCTAATGCGAAACGAAATCTTCACTTGCCCGTCACCTTGACAATGTCACTATCATTCGACCTTTACAACCGATCGGCTTGAGATGCTTCACTAATGGTAGCCTAACTTATCAACCATGGTCATACTAGCCACGTTGGTACAACTCCACCATCGATGATCATGATGCACACCTAACTGACATGACACCTCGTATGAAAGATGTTATCTTGTTGCTCCGTATCACTCTTTGGATTACGCACTCAAATCTCTCCTAGCGGTAAAAATAAGTGCATCGGTGCTTGATCTCTTCAACATCGGGATCCTCCAAGGCTGGCATCTCTGGATTAGTAGCCTCACCCTCATCATTGGTCACCACCTCTCTATCATCCCGAATGATCATCACCCTCTTATTTGGACACTCTCTATCAATATGCCCAATTCCATGACAGGTAAAACACTTCAAATCACGGTTCCAACCGATATGGCTTGAGATGCTTCACTAATGGTAGCCCTAACTTATCAACCATGGTCATGCTAGCCACGTTGGTACAACTCCCACCATCGATGATCATGATGCACACCTTAACTTTGACATGACACCTCGTATGAAAGATGTTATCTTGCTGCTCCGTATCACTCACTGGATTCTGCACACTCAAATCTCTCCTAGCAGTAAAAATAAGTGCATCAGGTGCTTCAATCTCTTCAACATCGGGATCCTCCAAGGCTGGCATCTCTGGATTAGTAGCCTCACCCTCATCATTGGTCACCACCTCTCTATCATCCCGAATGATCATCACCCTCTTATTTGGACACTCTCTATCAATATGCCCAATTCCATGACAGGTAAAACACTTCAAATCACGGTTCCAAGTACCGTCCGTTTTAGCTTAAGTTGTGTAACTCGTAGGATATGTTCTTGGCTTTACAAACGACCACTTCTCCCCATTCGAATGCTCCTCCTTCTTCCATGGGTTCCTCTTGATGAAGAACCACTAACATTTGGGATTGCCTCAATTGGGTGATTTTTCTTCATGTTACCGCCATTACCTCTCCTCTTGAGTTGGTTCTCAATCTTTATGGCCATGTGAACCATGTCCTCCAACTCGATATAATGTTGCAACTCCACTCCATTCTGAATCTCCTATTCAATCTGACGAGAATCTTGCCGATCGTCTCTATCTTCAACAATCTTGGCTCGAATCATGGCTACTTCCATCTCCTTGAAGTAGTCATCCACAATTTGACCTTGCCTCAAATTACGTAATTTGTTGTACACTCACGGTAATAATGATTTGGCACAAATCGACATCATCACAACCTTTATCTCTTTCCATGCACGGATAGGCTGCTCTCGATTCCTCCTCCTACTACTCACTGGCCGATCCCACCAAACAAGTGCGGAATCGAGAGAACTCTATTCTTTATTAACTTCACTTCTTGAGCTCGGAATAGTTATGGCGATCAAACATGAAACTCACGCTTTCTCTTCCACTCAAGTATAATTCGGGATCATTTTCCCTTGAAAAGAATGGATGTTCATCTTGATGTTCCTCATGTTGTTATCTTCTTGATCCGCTTCCTCTATGCGCGTTTCATCAAAATCTGAAAACATATCTTCCTCATTGTCAAATTCGACCTCTTGTACCTATTATCTCGATGAAAATTTCTCTAGCCTCTGCGCCATCTTGGTCCTCGACCTCGTTGATACACAATAGGATCTTACAGACATTGCTCCTCTCTGAGGTCTCTCCATCAAGTGCATTGATTCGATCATGCGGCTCATCCGTCTCGTTTGTGATTATCATTCCCAATTGAGCATGAGGCCTCCATCATGAATTTTATTTGACGATTGATAGAATCATCGTCGTGCTTATGATATGACCCATCGACTCCACCTTCTTAGACATTCTTTGCTGACGTTAGAAAGAAAAATAAGAGGAACCTCGCTTTCTCTGACGCTAGTGTATCATCTCAAAATGAATCACTCAACACTGTGTATCGCTCAAAATTGGCTTTTTTATCACTCTAATAATCTCACACTCTTGCCTTTTACCACTCAAATTCTCATTCAAAAGTCTCAAATCCTCTCAATCCACAAATGAATTCAATACCAACAAATCAAAGCAGGACACGAAAGGAAGACACGAAAAAAAAAAACGAAGACTTGAAAATGTGTTGTGCAGAAACTTGTTCAACACGACCTATACTACCCAAGGAGCACAGAAAACACGAGTTTTAACGGAATTTTGGAAAAAGTGCACACAGAGCGTGCACCAACGACTCTAAACATACCGAGGCATAAGATCGATTTGCTCAAAACATGATTCGAAAATTTCTATTTTTTTTTTGGAATCCTCACAGAACGTGGATTTGGAAAATCCACGATAATGATGTGGATAATGATATGGATAATGATAGAACAAATGATATGGATAAAGATATGTATAATGTATAATCAAGATATAGATGATGTATAATCACTCACGATATGGATAAAGATAGGGATAAAGATACACAATCACTCACGATAATGTATAATCACGATATGGATAATGTATAATCACTCACGATATGGATAAGATCACGAGATATGGTGAGCGCGATTTAAAACATGGATGAACAAACCACAGCTACCCGCGTCATAGCGGTCGAAGCGAAACAAAGAAAAAACCACTGATACTAACCGCCGACACGAAGCGAAAGAAAGCGAAACACGGACGACGAGCGAATGGGCGGTGAATGGATGAGCAGCGACGGATGGGCGAACAAAGGATGGGCGGCGAAGGATGGGCGATGAGCGATGGGCGAGCGAGCGGATGGGCGACAAAGCGGATGGACGATGAGCGGATGACTTTGATACCAAATGATACGATCCTCATTTGGTATGAAGGATCTAATGACACGCTAACGAAGATTACTCTTGAAGCGATGGTGTTGGTTTTATATCTTGGAAGCGATTTTGGTTGAGCTTGTATCAATGATTCCATTACCATTTATTCAATCTCTATCTGAATTATTTAATTGATTGCATATGTATGTCCATTTATCTTGTATATAAGTTAGATCATACAGTGTGTAGAAGATCACAGAAGTCTGTATGATTGGTTAAGCTTAATGAGATATAAAAATGATCACAGCTGAGACAACTTTAGGACGAGTTATCGTTATAGGCTACAGTATAGATAAGAAGTGACTTGACTTGGTTGCTTGTATATACTGGTACGTCTCTGATGTATTGATGGATCACAGTGAGATGAGTTCTTTTATCTCATAGCCGTGAAGAACCTAGATCTCGGTGACTTTACGTTGATCTAAACCTCGATAAGGTATTAGGTGAGTATGAGTTCTTGACCATCACTTTGACTTGTCATGGGTGAGGTTACATGAGATAACCGATATTCTCCGCATCTTGGGTGGTGGCGGTGCTTGTATGTCGTACTAGTTACTGTATCGAGTTCAGTATCCGTTTAGGATGATGACATCCCATAAGGGCGTAAAAGTTTATTGTACTAAACCACATGTTGAGTTATCCAGTACAATAATAAGGTTGAGTGGTACTACTTAAGGAATTAAAGAGATTAATTATTTTAAGCGATCGAGCAGCTATAAATAATTAATGGACGTCGATATCTTAAATCTGGGGTTCGTGAAGTCTAAGTGCAAGCCGACTCAACTTGAAATAAAGGGGTAAGTCGACATTTATTCTCTAGTGGCATGAATAAATGTTTATGAATTAATTTATATTAAAATTTGAACATAAGATAATTAATTTATTTGAGGTCTATCTTTATTCCTTGTATTTGATCCCTGGGTTGGCCCATCAAGGCTTGAACTGCCAAGAATTTCGTCCCTCATCATAAGAGTCCCACTGTGACTCTATTCTGATTCTCTCTATCTGAAAAGATATTATTATATTTATTGGATATGCAGAGATCATATCCTAATAGGATTCTAGGGTTGCATTATAAATATAAGGTGAGAGAAAATCAGGTCATCTGAATATCATTGTGATTTTCGAAAATTACAAGAAGCATTATTATGATTCTCGAAAATTCCAAGTGTGAGGAGAAGGCGAATTTCTGCAGTACTCTCCATAGATTGCTCTCACTCGGCATTGGAGTTTTGACAAACGGGATACAGTCTAGAAGATCAAAGCACGAGTCTTGATCTAATTCCTTGTCAGACAAATTCGCTGGTGAACACGAGAAAAAACCTATGTGTTGTAATTAATTATATAGATGCATGCTAGGTAAATAATCAATGTATGGTGAATTAAACATCCAAGATAGATCCTCGGGAGGGTTAAAATCAGATTTCCTTACGGATGGAATATCCCAAAACCTCGAATCTAACCCAGAAGTGATATGGTCGATATGTGCCTATATCCCAGCGTGAAGTTGTGTGACAACTCGGGGCGATGAATGACACACAAACGATGGATGAATATCTCGTTGATTTGTCGATAAATGAATTACTTGGCAAGTCTCAAGAAATTCGAAGAGCTAATGAAGAGAGAATAAAACTCACATATATTGAAAATCAAAAGCTGCATTTTCGTCTCTCCCTTACAAGCCTTTATATAGGTGAAAATAACTATAATCCTTATCAAAGAAATACTCCTTATCAAAGAAGGAAACTAACAAATAGAAGAGACCTAATTAAACTAGGAAACTATTTAATCTAACATCTAAATGAGCTGCGAAAATAATTAAAAAAAACGTGGCCCACAATATGCCACAAAATAATATACTAAAAGTCTTAAAAATCAAGCCCATTCATCATAATTAAATTGTGACTTCGTGGGGTTGGTTGGACCGCCATCTCGATGGGCTTCTTGGACAACTCTTGAACCAACGAACCTCGGACTCCATCAGTAACCGTTTAAGAAAGCGGTTTTTTACATCCATTTGTCAAACCTCTAGGTTTAAGTGGGCTGATATGGTCAGAAGAATTCTGATGGACTTGAGCATTGCTACAGGCGAAAAAGTATCATAATGTCGATCCTTTCAATCTAAGTATACCCTTTCGTCATAAGTCTGGTTTTAAAAGTCGAAATCTCTCCATCAGAATCTCTTTTCCTCTTGTATACCCACTTACTACCTATGACTTCCTTGTCATCTGGTAGAGGTATTTTCTCGTATACATCCATAGCTGTTATGGACTCAATCTCTAAGTCCATAGTGGTGTCATGCTCCTACATCTATGTCTTGTATTACCTCGCTGTATGCCAATGGGTCGATTATAGTTTGTTCGCCTACTAGGACTAAAGCTGAAGATTCACCCACGAACATAAATCGATTAGGTTGTCACACAACTCTCCCACTACGACGAGGCGTTACTGGCACATTGGCAATGGTGGGTGCAGTAACTTATAGTTCCATTTCTTGCACAATTTATTGGGCAGACACCACTTGTACAGTCGGTATCCCTAGTGAAACTCGACCCACTTCAATCTCTTGAAGTATCTGGTATCGATCCATCCCACTATACTCAACATCTTGTACCTTTGGAGGAATCGGTGGTAGAATACGATCATCATCCAATTCTTGAATAATGATTTTAACTTTGTATTATGGTTTTTCATGTAGTCCTCCTTCAAGAATCGGGTATTGGTGCTAATAAAGATCTTCTGATCCTTAGGACTATAGAAATAACGATATTTTGTTTCTCTAGGACATCCTACAAACAGCCTTTCGTCAGATCTAGCCTCCAACTTATCAGCCTTCTTATTCAGCACATGTGCTGGACTGCCTCAAATCCTTATATGGCTTAAACTAGGCTTACGCTCAAACCATAACTCGAAAGGGGTATTGTCGACTGACTTGGATGGTACTAGATTGAGCAAATAAGCTGCGTTTTCTAAGACATACCCCCATAATGAAATAGACAAAGTTGCATAACTCATCATTGATCTAACCATCTCTAAGAGTCAATTTCTTAGCTCTAACACCGTTTTGTTGTGGTGTGCGGATGTAGTGGTGGGACGTAATCCCGGGCGCACTAGATAGTCTATAAACTGGTTCTTGAGAATTCACCACAGCGATCGGATCACAGTGACTTGTACTCTTACCTAACTTCGTCTCCACTTCCGTTTTAAATTCTTTGAATTTCTCAAAGCATTCAGACTTACGGTGGAGCAGGTATACGTATCCGTATCTTGAGTAATCGACAATGAAAGTGGCAAAATACTCGTACACTCCACGTGCTTGTGTAGACATCGGTCCACACAGGTTAGAATGGACTAATTCTAACACCTCTTTGGCTCTATACCCCTTCGCTTTGAAGGGCCTGGTCGACATCTTTGCCTCTATACAGGATTCACAAATTGAGAATGGAGTAACCGTGAATTTATCCAATGCTCCATTCTTAGCCAGTCTTTGGATCCTATTTAAATTGATGTGACCTAATCTAAGATGCAAAAGATATGTATAGTCCTCTTACGAGAAAACTTCATCTTCTTATGGTTGGATGTAATAGATGCAACATAATTATAGATATTATACTTAGCATAAATAGTATAAAGAGAGTTATATAATGTGCCACCACAGATAAACTCGTCATTTCTCATGATAAAAACACCACTATAAAAAACAACATAATATCCATGAGTAAATAGTTTAGAAATGGAAATAAGGTTCTGCCGAAACTCCGGCATATACAAAATATCTCTTAAAACTAAAAATGTCATATCAAAGCATAAAGTAACATTTCCGACTGCAACAGCCTCGACTTTCACTGAGTTGCCCATGGAGATTGTTATCTCACCATCACTCAGCTGTCTTATCCGCAGGAATCCATACAAGGTGTAACAAACATGATCAGTCGCACCCGTATCTACTACCCAAGAATGAGTAGAACAATCGCTCAACATGTTTCCATTACTAGAGCCAATGATGTACCATTATCCTTAAGCATAGGGCACTTAGCCTTCCAATGTCCAGTCTTACCGCACTTGAAGCACTTACCCCTCTCATTTGGCTTTCTCACGCCATCGGTGGCATTCATGCCCTTGCTCTAACTTCTCGTACTGGTTCCCTTGCCTCTACCACCCTTGGTACCCCTCTTTCTCCTTCCACCATTTGATGGAACGTTGGGGCCCTTAGATATGCTAGCAAGGACATGTGCTCCTTTCCCCATGACTCCTTCCACTGCCACGAGATCGTTAGCAACTGACTGAGTGTATTCTCCGTCTTGCTCATGATCGCGTTCACGCGAAAGTTCTCAAAAGACTTGGGTAGTGTATTGAGGATGATATCGACCTTGGCTTTGCCATCGATACCTCCTCTCAACTGATCAAGACTATCCATGAGATGAGTCATGTGTGAGACATGTTCATGGACCAAACTTCCTTCTTCCATCCTACACGCCAAGATTTCTCTCATCGTGTGAAGTGGACTGTTCGATCCGACTGCCCGAACTTACTCTCGATACTTGACCAGATCTCAGTCGCGTCTACCATCGACTGATGCTGCTGCTGCAAGCCCTTTGACATTGTAGTCATCATATAGCAATTAGCTATATTGTTTGACTTATGCCAAAGTTTATTTAACTCTCGCTGCTCATCAATTGATCGTCGATGAAGGCGTGAGTTTGGGAGTAGTGAGCACCAACATTTGTTCTTGATAAGAACATAATCCGTGTTCGTTTCCACTCGATATAATTTGAATTTGGATCACGGGGTTTGGTGAGGCATATTGATAATCGAGTAAGAGACATATATGAAAAGTAATGTAAACACATAAGCATATGGCGCACATAATTCGTAACAATAATATTGTAACCTTTTGATAAAACAATATTGGTTGAAACCTCCAATTGCCCGAGGAATCCCATCTGAGCCGCAGCGTGTGACGTTTACATGAACCCCTCGGCCGAACTAAAATAAACCTTTTAGTCATTTAATTGCAATCCATGTCAACTTATCCTTATGACAAATGAAATTAATAATTGGACCTTAACTAGACCATATCACTATCGTAAGAAGGGACATCTCGGAAAGTTGTACTTGAGCTGATGCCTAAGCATTGATCACAATGTTGATAGTAGAAGTCGAATTCTTAGAATTAGCATACTCATTCGAACCATACCGCTTCCAATTCAATTTCGTTTGTCATCTCATTTTACATCTATCTCTAGAGAACTTATGAAAATCGCACATGCAAGCCATGCGTGTGGACGTTTACACGTGAAACTCTCACTTCTCAATAGATTAAAATGTTTTATTTAGAAATCTCATCTAACAAACTTATGATAAGAGTGCAAGCAAGCCACACGTGTAGATGTTTACTCACAGTGCGTATCACTTTGTTTAGATAACAAAATGCGGAGGTCTTAACGTTTTTAATTTAAGAATTAATATGTCGGGTTTCTTGCTTAGTTTTTTTATTTCAAAAGGTTTGTCCATGCAGACCACGTGGTTCTAACATGCTCTTTCTAGAACTCAACATGTAAAACATGCTCACAGAATTCTAAAACATGTTTTAAAACGTGATAAACCTAGCATGCTTGCTAAACGCAGTTAATCATGAAAACATATATCCATGTTTATCTACGTAATTAAACATACATTGAATGCTACTGCATTATTTCAACATCAACGACATGCTATGAACGATCAAAATAAAATAAAATTCATTCTGCGCGGCCCATTCGTGGATCCTGTACTTCCCTGCCTAATTGATTACATAAATTTTTTGCAAAGTACAGATCTTCAATTTTTCTTTGAAACAGGCCTCGCATGCACAGGCACGGATCGGACTCGTCAAACTGGGATTTGGGCTAAAAAAATCAAAACTGTGTCGGAACAGTAATTTGGGTCGAAAATGGGTCAGAAACGGGTTGGGTTGGCCTGAGTGGTGCGTGTTGTGCGCGCGGGTCGCACATTGAGGCCGCACGATACACTCGCTCAACGCAAGCCCTTTGTAACCCGTCGCCTCACCCCTGCCGACGCACGCCACCCACTGGGTTGCCGAGGTTCCTCGTGCATCATGTACCAGAGCACGCTGGACCTGTCCGTGCGTATCGCATGATGGGCATCCGCGTGTGTGGGTGCTGACGTAGCACCTCGTTCCGCTATCAGCCTACGCATCTATGTTGTTGTCTCCTACACGAGTGCTGAGCACGCCGAGGTGTTGTCGGTCGTCTGTCGAGCCTCTTTGTGACTCATACGTTGGGCCTGTCTGCGCGCTTTGCGATGGGCACCCACGTGCTGAGTTCGTATGCCATCTCGTATGTCCGTCCGCACGTCCAGCACGACCATACGCATTGTTGCCCGACGTGCTACGGCCAACGTGCCATCGTCGTGCCACATGATGGGCTTCTGTCATGTCGTCTCGTTCTTCATGTTCTTCGTTTTCTTGATTTAATTTACAAAAAATAAATTCTAATCTAACCATAGATTTTCTCATGGTGAAAACGATTCGACCAAAAACCAAACAACCAGAGCCACGATGAGCGGTGATCCACAATTAATTATAGTGCACGTAATAATCAAACGTGAATTAATCCAATAGAGCCAAGATACTGATCCCAAGTTGTTCTTCCTTCTAATGACCGGCATATCTATGATTCTTTTCTCCCAAATGAAGCGGCGAGCATCGATCCATAGAACTATAAAGGGAGATGGTTTTGTACAAGTACTCTTGTGCACCAACGTCGTTCGACTCGCGCAAAGCCCGCCCGTTATTTGCTTGTTGTACTCCTTATACCATATTCCTTTGTATTTGCACTTGAAGTGGAGCTAGCGACTTCCCGATTCTCTTCGTTTCACGAAGAACTTCTTGAAGTCATGAAGTCGGGAGACCACGCATGGCGAACTTTGAAGGGCAAAGGAGAATGAAACTTTACAATCCATCGGATGTATACTGCTGTCAAAATGAGAGTTCGGTACCTTGTGGGGAATCATTCGATGTCGGGACCATGTTATATAAAGATCCCTCTGACCATTTCGGACATCGACTTAGGCATGAGTTTACCATGTTCCCGAGAATCTATCTTGGATGTTTAATTCACCATACATTGATTATATTCCTAGCATGCACCTATATAATTAATTGCAACACATAGGTGTTTACATGTGTTTACCTGCGAATTTATGAGAAATCTGATCAATTGCGGACTCCAGCTTTGATCTTCTGGACTGTATCCAAGATACCTATTCTCTAATACTGAGTGAGTGCAATCTATAGAGAATACTTTAAAATTCCGCCTCCTACTTTGTTCTATGTGATTTTCGAAAATCACAACAAATGATAGAATTCATTTCTGATTTTCTCTCACATTGTATTTTCAATGCATTCCTAGAATCCTACTTAGATAGGATCCTTGCATATCTAATAAATACAATAATTATCTTCATAACGCTGAAGATAAATCATATCTAGAATAATTATCTTTTGATATCTAATATATTAGATAATATCTATTTAGATACTAGAGATGTATTAAAATAATACATAAATCAGAACAGAGTCCCGGTGGACTCTATATAGGGTGGGCGAATTTTCTAGCAGCCTCGGGCCTTGATGGGTCAGCCCAATGATCAAATGCAAGAAATAAAGATGGGTCTACAATGAATTAATTATCTTATGTATAACTCAGAACATAAATTAATTCATAAATATTTATTCATTCTAGTATAGAATAAATTCTGAATTACCCATTTACTACCGAAGTTGAGTCGGGCTTTCACTTAAACTTACTGAAGGAAAATCTAATTTTAATCCTCTCCCGATGATCTATCTTGGATGTTTAATTCATCATATATTGATTATATACCCAACATGCACCTATATAATTAATTGTAACACATTGGTGTTTTCTCGTGTTTACCTACGAATTTTTCGGACAAAAAGAAGGATCAAAACTCGTGCTTTGATTTTCTGGACTATATACCATTTGCCAAAACTTCAATGCTGAGTGAGAGCATCTATTGCGAGTACTGTAAAAATTCGCCTACTTCCTCACACTGTAATTTTCGAGAATCACAATGATTGTATAGTTAATTCTGATTTTCTCTCATCTTGTATTTATAATGCAACCCTATAATCCTAATAAGATATGATCTCTGCATATCTAATAAATACAATCTTATCTTTAAAGATACACCATATCAAGAATAATATCATTTGATATCTAATGATATCAGTTATAATCTATCTAGATATAGGAGAATCAGAACATAGTCCCAGTGGGACTCCACTATGTAAGGGACGGAAATCTCCAACAGTCCAGGCCTTGATGGGCTAGCCAGCCTAGGGATCAAATGCAAGGAATAAAGATGGGCCTCAAAAGAATTAGTTATCTTATGTTCAGCACAAAACATAAATTAATGGGTGGTCTCTGTCTTGGCGTCTTGTATGATTACTACCTAATTAATTAATTAATTAATTAAATTAATTCTAATTAAAATTAATTAATTTAATAACTTTAATTGTTAATTAATAAATCATAATTATGAATTAATAAATAATAATTTTAAATTAATATATCTTAATTTTGAATTAATAAACCCTAATCTTGAATTAATAAATCCTAATCTTGAATTAATAAATCCTAATTGGAATTAATAAACACTAATTTTGAATAATAAATCCTAATTATGAATTAATAACCACAATTTTGAATTAATAAACCATAATTGTGAATTAATAAACCTAATTGTGAATTAATAAATTCTAGTTTTGAATTAAAATTAATAAATTTAATTATAAATTAACAAAATCTAATTTTCCTTACTACCATAATTAATATATAATTATTTTAACAAAAAACAAGGGTGAGCTCACGGTGGCGGAGCTCGCCCAGTTTTAATCTAAATTAATTCATAAACATTCATTCGTACCCTTTAGAGAATAAATCTTGACTTACCCTTTATTATCGAAGTTGAGTCGGGCTTACACTTAGACTTCACGAATCCACATATTTAAGATATCGTACGTCCATTAATTATTTATAACGTTTTGACTGCTTAAAATAATTAATCTTTTTAACTCCTTAAGTAGTACCACTCAACCTTATTATTATACTTGAGATAACTCAACATGCAGGGTTTAGTACAATAAATATTTTGAGCTCCTTAAGGGGACGTCATCATCCTAAACGGATAAGGTGACTCGATATAGGTTACTAGTATGACATACAGGCACTGCGACAACCCAAGATGCGGAGAATATTGGGTTATCTCATGTAACCTCGCCCATAACAAGTCAAAGTGATAGTTAGCAACTCATACTCACCTAAAACCTTATCGAGGTTTAGATCAGCGTAAAGTTATCGAGATCTAGATTCTTCACAGCGATCGGATAGAAGAACTCATCTCACTATGATCCTTGATACGTCGAGCGTGCCGGTATAGACAAGCAACGAGTCGAGTCACTTATCTATACATGATCTATACCGACAACTTGTCCTCCAGGTTGTCTCAAGCGTGTTCATTTTATATCTCATTAAAGCAACCAACCATACCGCTATCTCTCCCGTCATCCCACGACTCATCTCGGCAGCACTCATCGCGTTTCACCTTGCTAGCGATTCGTCCGGCCTCGTCGGCGTCGGCGGCGTGCTACCGAGCATCGAGTGATAACCTAGCAACGTCGCCATGTCGCCCGAGACTTACCGATCTTGGCGAGGATTTTGTGTGTGTAGCTGTTATCGAGAAGGGTCGGCGTTGTTGCCCGCGGCGATGCGAATTAGCGTGCAGCGTGCGTGTCACGCACTGAAGCGTGCCTCATCGTGCGCGTTTGCCTGCACGGACCGTCGCCTACCTAGCCTCGTCCATCGGAGTCTGCCAGCAATCTGCCGAAGCATGCAGAGGCCCTTGTATGAAAACCACACGCCTAGTTGCCGACGTTGTCCGATGTCTGTCGAGAAGCCCATGCGTTGTGCGGCGTGCGTCCAGCCGTGCATCCAGCTTTCGGTGTGCCTCCCATCGTATCGTACGATGGGACTTCGTCATCTCATCTCGTTCTTCGTGTTCTTCATCTTCGTTCTTCGTTTTATAGATTTGATTTAAAAAAATAAATCCTAATCTAACCACAGATTTTCTCGTGGTGAAAAACGAATTCGAAAAAAAACCAAAACATTCGAGCCACGATGAACGACAGATCCACAATTAATTAATTACGCACGTAATAATCAAACGTGAATTAATCTAACGGAGCCAAGATACTGATCCCAGGCACTTATACTACGTAACGCCCCACTTTTTGCTTGATTTAATTTGCCTTAAACTTTAAATAATTTACATTGGATTTGTGAATATTTGATATGCTCGATTTTTACGTTGGACTTGAGGGAGTCCGTAGTTGCACCCCTAGCTAGAAAACGAACTTCAAAATTTATTTTAGGGTTTTCAGAAATTACTTTACAAAGATATAAAAAATATATATGTATGGACTAAGTAATAAAATAAGTTTTTGGCTTATGTAATTATCAAATTATATTATTAAGTTTTGGGCTTATATATAATTGTCAAATTATATTATTTATTCTCAAATTGGGCTTTATGGAATATTATTTTATTGAGAGCAAGTTCTATTTTATATTTATTTAGGATTGAGATTTAATTAAAAGAGTTCAAGTAGGATTATGATTTGATTAGGGTTTTATACTTATATATATACACTCACGCACGCACACAACACTTAACACACACACACACTGCACACACTACACACACACACTGCACATACACATAGTACACATACACTGCACACACTACACACACACACACGGCGCACACACACTGCACACACATTGAACATACACACACACACACAATGTACATGGTGTACACACTGCACACACACACACACGCACACAACACACACACTGCACACACATACGCACACAGCACACATACAAACACACACTGCACATACACACACATGCACACATCACACACATAATATATTTCGCCCAGTGCTCAATTGACGGAAGCATATTTTTGATTTCTCTACTAGTTGGTGAGCATTGTCAAATCCAACTTTACAATATTTTATAATTATGATTTTCAAGCTATATATGAATATATATATATATATATATATATATATATATATGGGTAAAATGTATATTATATAGGAATTGTTTGAAACTTATGTTTCGGAGGTCAATTATTCTTAATCGTTTGTAACGTCAATCATGTTTCGGGTTTGAGAATTAGATTTGTTTATTAATAAGTTAAGTAACAAATTGGAGTTAATTTTAAATGGTTGAATCAATTTTTGATGATTTGATTATATTGTTAATATAGGAATTCAATTATCAAGAAGGAATGTTGATTACAGTTGCTAGTTAATTAAGTTTTAAACTTGTCTCTATAACTTTAGTATATATTTACTTTTGATTAAGGAAAAAATATTTAAGGTTTCCTAAAAGCCCTTATAAAATTATTGTATTTATTGAACTAGGTGCGGCTCAACTAGGACACTCGTTTCCGAATTGAATTGATTTTGATTTGTTGTGCTCGACAAAACAAGGTGGGTAAAATTTTCTTTACCTTGAAAATATGTGATTTGGAATAAACATATTTACTGTGGGTGAAATCTTCTTTAACTTGCAACTATGTGATTTGGAATAAACATATTTATTGTGGGGTTTACTCTATCTGTAAGATCATGATTATAATCATTGTTGTGTTTTATTGCACGTGTGGCGTGGCACATGTGGCGAGGATTTTAAGTCGGTGAGGTTGAGTCTTGACGGTGAGTCATTGACTACGTATATATATCCTATGCATGTGGCGGGATTTTAAGCCAGGTGAGGTTGAGTCTTGGCGGTGAGTCATTGACTACGTACATATCCTATGCACGTGTGGCGGGATTTTTAAGCGGTGAGGTGAATATGGTTGACTATTACTTTCTGCGATGTATACACGTTTGGACAAAAATAATGATATTCCTTGTTCCCTTGCACCGAGTGCGTTTTGTGCTCACCCTTTTTATCTAAAATATTTTGGTCGTTGATCATGGAGGCGTGGCGGTGTGGGTGTGCTGAGTGGTGTTATGTCGCTTTTAATTCCTTCCAAGACACATGTTATTTTGTTTAAATTCTTTTCCTTTATTATCGTTGTTGGATTTGAGTTACTAGAACTCCAACTTATCTCGTCTACTAAGTCTTGCGTAGTTTCCTTTGGGTCGTTGGTTGGCGTCATGTAATACCCCGCATTCTTGTAGCAGGGATTTACTCCTGATTAAGAGCTTATGAGAAGGGCATTGCATCCTTAAGAAATAGTTGTTTAAGCTAGAAGCTTTTATATTAAGCTTCGCGTTGACAAAAATAGAACTTGAGATTTATTCGAGATCGATTCGAGATGTAACCTAAGATAAGATTCTTAGGTCTTGTTTAGAATAAGAAGACCTAGATTCCAAGGGTCTTGAGATGATAGATACATGCTCAACAAAGTCTTGATTTCATAAAATGGAGAATTTCAAATCTTTGCTTTTTGTGATATCGACATTTGTCGATTAAACCCTAATCGTCATTGAATGTCTAAAATGGTTTTGGCGCTAAAATATTTTTATAATCAAAGTTTGATGTTTATAATATGTTATTTGAGTTTTAAAGAGAATTTCAAGCGAATGACATTTATTAGAAATTGAGTTTTGAAATCGGAACGATATGGATTAATAGCATGCATTTATATAACATTGGTATTATTTATAGAAAAGTGTACACTTTTGTAATTTGCTAGAACATCATTATTCATCATGTATTAAAGAAAATGAAAATGGAAAAAGAAAAGGAAAAGTGGAGAATATTTGAGAATTCTCTAGAAAATGGTGAATAATCACCATAATTAAGAAAATAAAATAAATAGAATTTTGTTATTAAATACACATAAATACTTGGAGATCACTATTCATCTTCATTTTCCTTCTCTTTTTCGTGCCTCACACACACCACACACACTAAAAATTTTCAAATTTCATGTTCCAAATTCTAAGGATCCAACCATTAAATTTTCGACCCGTCTTCGAATCGAGGTATATCTCAATCTCTAGAACACATCTATGGTTTGAAAATTTTAAAATTATGAACTTATGAACATGTTGTAATTTCGGTCATTATGGAATAATTATGAAGGATATGTTTTGTTTGATTATTTATTGATGTTATGTTCGATTCATTCTTGATAAGTTGTTTAACGTTGAAATTTTGAGCTTATATCCATTCTTTGGAACTTTAATATTTTTGAAAATTAAGGAAGCTTTGATCTTGAATATATGAT
This sequence comes from Salvia rosmarinus, assembly GCA_036937905.1. Taxonomy (NCBI): domain Eukaryota; kingdom Viridiplantae; phylum Streptophyta; class Magnoliopsida; order Lamiales; family Lamiaceae; genus Salvia; species Salvia rosmarinus. The sequence continues at coordinate 58,206,605 of CM072815.1, read as the reverse complement.
GTTGATATGCTTGATTTGCCTTCATATATGTGTTGTTGGATTGATATAAACATGTTTTGAATGAGAAAAAAGTTTGAAATCAAACCATGTTGAAACTCTATGTTGGCGAAACCCAGCCTTTATTATGTTGGAATTTTGATTTTATTTGATCAAATTGAGTTCATATTTAGATTCTATGATATGAATAGAGCTTAAAAAGATTTATTCGGATTTTTCGGCTAATGTATTCGAAAATTTAAAAATTTTAGTTTGACGTCAAAAATTTGTTTTCAAGGCTAAAGCTTTGATCTTTGAGTTTTGATGGTTGATTAGTGATATTTGATGATAGTTGAGCATGTATAGAGGTTCGTCTAAGATAGATGACGTCTCATGCGATTTTTGACGTCGGACATAAGCTACGTCGTAAGGGGTCGTTAGATTTTTGGCTAAGGCTAAATGGTTTAAGCTTGTTGTTGAGTTTTATATGCTCGTTTAGACATATGAGGCTTCGTTAAGTCTTGTTATATGTTTAAGATGTTAGAGGATCTGATGACTCAGTGTTTCTGAGACCATGGCGTCTTATGTATTAAGAAGTTATAGTCGTGTTGACGACTTAAATTAAGAAGTTATTTTCTTATTTGTTGCTAGATAGGCTTTTATGCCGCTTATTGTCGATTGAAGGGCCACATGAGAAGAATAAAGAAATGAAAGAAGAAAGTACAGTCCATTCTAGTGACTGTCGCCAGGTGGGTATAAATATTTTCTAATATGATATGCTTATGTTTTTTTTATGTTTTCAAAATGAAATGAATTGCATTATGAGCAAAGTTTCAAAGTTAAATGACTTGCATGTTTTGAGCATGAGCATGAGCACAATGCATTTACCTATCCACGGAAAAGAAAGAAAAAAAGTATGAATGAAAGAATGTTACCGACGTCGGGTATGACCTTAGTTGGTACCCTTCGGGTCCAACACGGGTATGTAATGCTAAGGTGTTTGAGAAGGAGGCCTACTTTTCAACACGCAGAAAGAATTCGTTGATATGGTAAGGAAAAGTTATCGGTCGACATGAGAACATGCATATGCATACTTCATGATGATGCTATGAAATGAAAGCAAGTAAGTGTTTATTTACGATGCATGCACAAGTTATTTCATTAAAACCCACATGCGTTGCTAATGTTATGGCAAGTTAATCATATAGCCACAAGGGCGATGTTTTATGTTTTCGTATACCCAGAGTGCATTTTGTACTCACGCCCTGCATGTATTTCTAAACGTGCAGGTTGAGCTCGAGAGGATGCTGGAATCGAATGTTGTGCAAAGGAGCTTCTCTAAATGTTTGACTCGAGATGATAATGTTCAATTATTGATTATGTTCATTCGATGTTAACATGTTTTGTTGCCCAGAGAGTTATGTCATCACACATAATTCTCAACCACACTTATCGTTGCCGAACTTTGGCCTTCACTTGCTGATATGTTTTGTTATGCCGAATCGATTGACCTAATTTTGATGACGGTCATTGTTTGTTGTTATGATCTCGGCATCATTGTTACGTTGCCGACTTGTTATGAGAACATGGATTCATTGAAATGCCCTTCTGAACAAGGATTTACTTGAAAGTTCAGAATTGTTTTGTTAAATTCATTAAGGTTTATATCAAGTCTTGGAACATTGTTAAACCATGTTTTGAAACGTCAATAAGTTCTCAATGTTGTAAAAGTATGTTTGAAAATGTACATTTTTGATATTGGTTATTCTTTTGTAATAAATTTTTCTTAGACGTTATTCTTCTTTATTCGATCCTTTATTATGGATGGAGGACCTAGAATCAACCTTTGTCAAACTCCATTTTACTTCTTTGAACCACAAATGTTTGATCACTTCATAATAAAAGGTGAGGTCACACATTGTGATCGATATGAATTATTAGTCATATTTGTTGCTATTGATTACCGAAGTTTCTTTCTTAATCCCTTAGAATTTTCTTTTTAACCCAAGTCATGACTCAATTACTTGACTAATTACTTGATTAAGTAGTCGGGCTGTAACAGAATGGTATCAGAGCAGGTTTGAATTCTGAACCTGTGAGCCTTTGTCAACTTGTGCGGTTTATGTACAGTTTTGAAGTCTGAGCTTGTAAATCCTTGTGAACTTTTGCACAGATGAGCATAGTTTTGAATTCTGAACATGTAAATCCCTGTGCAGCTTGTGCGCTGTCTCGAATTCTAAATACATGAATCTTTGTACGTTTTGTGCAGTTTGTTCACTTTGAGCATGTCAATTCTTTTGAGCTGACTCTGTTTGAGAATTTAAGTTTATGGAGTCATTTGTTCGACTCTATTTTGAGAATTTGAGTTTACGGAATCAGTTGTTTGATTCTGATTTGAGGAATGAGATAAAGAGTCAGTTGTTCTTAAGAGAAGCTCAGCATTCCGATTCCATCATCTCTAGCTCACCTAGTATGAGCTTATGCTTATGATTATGATGATTATGATTATCATAGTTGAAGATTGAGTATGTGCTTTATTTGTATGAATTGAGTTGATGTTGAGTATATGCTTCATTGAATGAATTGCTATATGAAAATGTATACTTGAAATGAGCTAATGCTTTATGAGCTGAAATTGAAAAGAAATCATGAGAAGAGACGACAGAGCAACATGAAGCGTTTGAACATTCTTTTATCTAGAATGGCAAGGACCATCCGCAAAGCTTGGACTTGGAAGAGAAAGACTCATTCATCGTTATGTCGTTTATCATTATCTCGTTTACTTTTATCAGTAAAGATCAGGTGAACAGCTTACCTAGAACGAATTTCTCGCTCAATTTCATCGTTTGTGGAGGAAGGTATATGAGCACGGTGATGATCGATGCACAAGCAAGAGTAATCAAAGATAAGAAGGAATAAGAGACTGGCGATCACCCTCGCGATCGTTGGCCAGTTCGCGAATTCATTTCAGAAGTTTCTACACTAAAACTAGCGATCTCCTTAGTGATCGCTAGCCCGGCCACGAGAATCTTTCAAAAAGTTTTTGCCTTGTAGCTAACGACTGACCTCGTGATCATTAATCCGGCCACTAGGCACCACGACCTGATGAGATTAGAATTTTGGGCAGTCAACTATAATATCCCTGGACCATCCATTGGCACGTAACTCTCGTTTTTCGCTAATTTTTCCTGACTCCTAACTATTATTAGTTCTCATTATTATGTACACTTGAATTCTCTTTTGGCTCTTTTCCTCTATGGCCGACTTTATCTCAGCCATTCATCAACTCCAGTTGGCTGGTAACTTTTCAGTTACACCTATTGACAAAGAAAATATTGAACCCATTAATGATGATCTTACCACCCCTGAGTATGATGCTAGTATCCATGCTCTAAAATAAAGTTTTCACTTCCAGATACTCAGCTAGCTATGCCTGAGTATGATGTATGTTCTATACAGTTTGATCATTTTTATCTCAACACTGAGATGTTTTCTATTGACCCAGATTGGTATGATCAATCTTTCATATCTCTTGGGATTTCTATACCGATTCAGTTGTTCAATTTTCTCATATTTTTGAAACTTCTCATTTGAGAGACTCAAGCTAGTTTATTGAGACTCCAAATATCTCAAGATCTTTTATGTCTAAATCCGAGTTTTGCCAGCTATTGGCACAGTATAGCTATAGCCCTAGATATCAGTCAAATTTCTTTTGTGACTGATTCTGATATTCTTTACCATGGAGATATTCTTTTATATTCATTTTCCGATTGTGCTATTGATTTACTATCTCCCGAGATTGAGAAAGATTGTAGAGATGCCAGACTCTTATGAAGTTATTGATGGTAGTAACGATAGAAATGCAAAGACATAAGAAAAGAGTGATGACGATGACAGCCTATCATGAACATATGGATATATATATATAGGTGATGTCAATAGATATTTTTATGATGCGATAGCATGCTATAGAAGACATACCAGATAAGTTTTTCTCGAGATGCCAAATTATATATATGCCTGAAAATCCCCAGATTGCAACGTTTCCCTGCTTTTGTAAAAGTCCTCAAAGAGGAAATTTTTCTTCCTTTGATATATATGATCATTTTGCTATCCAGCTGTGTTATTTCATATCATAACCTTGGGATAAACAATTGTGAAGATCCTTGAGACATAAGTCTGTTTGTTGAATGAGAACATTTTTCCCGTTCCTGATAAACGAAACATGCTGTATTTTGGTATTTATTTGCAATGCAGTATGTTACCCAGAAAAAGAAATCCTTCTCTTGAAGAGGAAGAATAAGAAAGTGACATTTTTTCTCATGATTCACCTATACCTTCTTTCCTTTAAATCGATCATAGAATTGCAGAGCTTTTTTTTGCGTCAGAATCCTCCATCTTCCAATGGAGTTAATAGTCCAGTTGATGCTGAAGAATGGGTTTGTTTGGTAAAGCGAGTTTTCATGTTTTTGGAGTGCTTTGATCGAAAGTGTCTCATATGTATATCGTTTCATTAAAAAAGGGTTTGCAGATTTCTTGTGGAAAGCACGTCAGAAAGTTCTTTCTACTGAGATCTCTATATGTATGAAGCTGACGAATTAGCTCGAATATATGCCCTCGAGATAGTACGTTTGCATGAAGTGCTCGTCTCAATGCCTCAAACAGAGACTCCAAATTTACATCTCGTTTTTTGGACGAGTTTTCAACAAGAGATGAATACAAGATTAATTTCGCACACGACAACTACCAAGCAACGATTTATATGACGCCCTATGAAGCCTCTACGGCAGAAAACGTAGATCACCGCTCTTCTAAGACGCGTGATTGGAGAAAGAAAAGTGCTTGGACCAGAAGCGATTGAAGAAATGGTCGTAATCGTACAACAAATCAAGAAAAGCTAGAATCCAAGAAGCTCATGATCGTTAGAAGTCCTACGCAGATAAAAGAAGAACGAATCTAAGCTTCGAGAATTGAGATAAAGTTTTTGTGAAAATATCTTCTTCCAAAGAAATACATCGCGTTGGAATCAAAAGAAAAGCTTAAACCAAGATTTATCGGCTATCTGAGATTCGAAAAGATTGGGCGATCGCTCATAGATTAACATTGCCCTCAAGTTTGAAAATATTTTGATGTGTTCCGTATGTCGCGATTACAAAGATATGTGTTTGATCCAAACACATCATACATCGAAGAGAATGTTGTTCGTGAACCGGATCTAAGCTATGAAGAGAAACCGAAATGCATCTTAGATCGAAAGAGCGACAACTAAGGAATAAATCAATTCCTTGATTAAAGTCCAAGAAAGTATTATGATTTAGAAGAAGCGACATGAGAGCTAAAAGATCAGATGAGAAAGAAGTACCTCTACAAAAAGGTACTAAATTTCGGGACGAAATTTTTTTAAGGGGGTGGGAATGTAATACCCCGCATTCCTGTAGCAGAGATTTACTCCTGATTAAGAGCTTATGAGAAGGGCATTGCATCATTCAGAAAGAGTTGTTTAAGCTAGAAGCTATCGCGTTGACAAAAATAGAACTTGAGATTTATTCGAGATCGATTCGAGATGGAACCTAAGATAAGATTCTTGGGTCTTGTTTAGAATAAGAAGACCTAGATTCCAAGGGTCTTGAGATGATAGATACATGCCCAACAAAGTCTTGATTTCATAAAATGGAGAATTTCAAATCTTTGCTTTTAGTGATATCGGCATTTGCCGATTAAACCCTAATCGTCGGCTGAATGTCTAAAATGGTTTCTGAAGCCAAAAATATTTTTATAATCAAAGTTTGATGTTTATAATATGTTATTTGAGTTTTAAAAGAGAATTTCAAGCAGATAGCATTTTATTAGAAATTGAGTTTTGAAATCGGAAGGATATGGATTAATAGCATGCATTTATATAACATTGGTATTATCTATAGAAAAGTGTACACTTTTCTAATTTGCTAGAACATCATTATTGTCATGTATTAAAGAAAATTAAAATGGAAAAAGAAAAGGAAAAGTGGAGAATATTTGAGAATTCTCTAGAAAATGGTGAATAATCACCATAATTAAGAAAATAAAAAATAAATAGAATTTTGTTATTAAATACACATAAATACTTGGAGATCACTATTCATCTCCATTTTCCTTCTCTTTTTCGTGCCTCACACACCACACACACTAAAATTTTTCAAATTTCATGTTCCAAATTCTAAGGATCGAACCGTTAAATTTTCGATCCGTCTTCGAATCGAGGTATATCTCAATCTCTAGAACACATCTATGGTTTGAAAATTTTAAAATTATGAACTTATGAACATGTTGTAATTTTCGGTCATTATGGAATAATTATGAAGGATATGTTTTGTTTGATTATTTATTGATGTTATGTTCGATTCATTGCCGATAAGTTGTTTAACGTTGAAATTTTGAGCTTATATCCATTCTTTGGAACTTTAATATTTTTGAAAATTATGTAAGCTTTGATCTTGAATATATGATGTTGATATGCTTGTTTTGCCTTCATATATGTGTTGTTGGATTGATATAAACATGTTTTGAATGAGAAAAACGTTTGAAATCGAAACCATGTTGAAACTCCTATGTTGGCCGAAACCCTAGCCTTTATTATGTTGGAATTTTGATTTTATTTGATCAAATTGAGTTCATAGTTGGATTCTATGATATGAATAAAGCTTAAAATGATTTATTCGGATTTTTCGGCCGATGTATTTGAAAATTTAAAAATTTTAGTTTGACGTCATAAATTGGTTTTCAAGGCTAAAGCTTTGATCTTTGAGTTTTGATGGTTGATTAGTGATATTTGATGATAGTTGAGCATGTATAGAGGTTCGTCTAAGATAGATGACGTCTCATGCGATTTTTGACGTCGGACATAAGCTACGTCGTAAGGGGTCGTTAGATTTTTGGTTAAGGCTAAATGGTTTAAGCTTGTTGTTGAGTTTTATATGCTCGTTTAGACATATGAGGCTTCGTTAAGTCTTTTTATATGTTTAAGATGTTAGAGGATGCAATGACCCTAGTGTTTACAGACCATAGCGTCTTATGTATTAAGAAGTTATAGTCGTGTTGACGACTTAAATTAAGAAGTTATTTTCTTGTTTGTTGCTTGATAGGCTTTTATGCCACTTATTGTCGATTGAAGGGCCACATAAGAAGAAGAAAGAAATGAAAGAAGAAAGTACAGTCCATTCTAGTGACTGTTTATCCGCCGGTGGGTATAAATATTTTCTAATATGATATGCTTATGTTTTTTTTATGTTTTCAAAATGAAATGAATTGCATTATGAGCAAAGTTTCAAAGTTAAATGACTTGCCTGTTTTGAGCATGAGCATGAGCACAATGCATTTACCTATCCACGGAAAAGAAAGAAAGAAAGTATGAATGGAAGAATGTTACCGACGTCGGGTATGACCGTAGTTGGTACCCTTCGGGTCCAACACGGGTATGTAATGTTAAGGTGTTTGAGAAGGAGGCCTATTTCTCAACACGCAGAAAGAATTCATGGATATGGTAAGGAAAAGTTATCGGCCGATATGAGAACAAGCATATGCAAACTTCATGATGATGCTATGAAATGAAAGCAAGTAAGTGTTTATTTACGATGCATGCACAGGTTATTTCATTAAAAACCCCTGTGCGTTGCTAATGTTATGGCAAGTCAATAATATAACCCTAAGGGCAATGTTTTATGTTTTCGGCGTATACCCACTGAGTGCATTTTGAACTCACGCCCTGCATGTATTTCTAAACGTGCAGGTTGAGCTCGAGAGGATGCTGGAATCGAATGTTGTACAAAGGAGCTTCTCTAAATGTATGACTCGAGATGATAATGTTCATTCGATGTTAACATGTTTTGTTGCCCAGAGAGTTATGTCATCACACATAATTCTCAACCACACTTATCGTTGCCGAACTTTGGCCTTCACTTGCTGATATGTTTTGTTATGCCGAATCGATTGACCTAATTTTGATGACGGTCATTGTTTGTTGTTATGATCTCGGCATCATTGTTACGTTGCCGACTTGTTATGAGAACATGGATTTATTGAAATGCCCTTATGAACAAGGATTTACTTGAAAGTTCAGAATTGTTTTGTTAAATTCAATAAGGTTTATATCAAGTCTTGGAACATTGTTAAACCATGTTTGAAACGTCAATAAGTTCTCAATGTTATAAAAGTATGTTTGAAAATGTACATTTTTTATATTGGTTATTCTTTTTGTAATAAATTTTCCTTAGACGTTATTCTTCTTTATTCGATCCTTTATTATGGATGGAGGACCTAGAATCAACCTTTTGTCAAACTCCATTTTACTTCTTTGAACCATAAATGTTTGCTCACTTCATAATAAAAGGTGAGGTCACACATTGTGATCGATATGAATTATTAGTCATATTTGTTGCGATTGATTACCGAAGTTTCTTTCTTAATCCCTTAGAATTTCCTTTTTAACCCAAGTCACGGCTCAATTACTTGACTAATTACTTGATTAAGTAGTCGGGTTGTGACACGTCAATTCGTTTGCAAAGATTAGACTTGAGTTTGTTGGACTAATTATTTGACAATTTTATTCAAGAGATTTTATATATTTTATTGTTAAAAAAAATGACATGCTTCCGCTTTAGCTATTTTATTTAAGAAAATATAGCATTTTTAAATTATGAATTTAGGGTGTTACATACCAATTGTAGGTAAATCTGATTTTACCCTCTCCCGATAATCTATCTTGAATGTTTAATTCACCATACATTGATTATATACATAGCATGCACCTATATAATTAATTGCAACACGTTTGTGTTTACTCGTGTTTAGAGATGACAATGGATCCCGGATCTGGTCCAGATTCGTGGATCCAGATCCATTTTTCAGGATCTGGATCCTCAAAAAATTGGACCTGATGGATCTGGATCCTACTCTCATATTTCGGATCTTGATCTGGGATTTAATTTTTGAGACCCGAATCCGATCCAGATCCGGCCCGCAGATCCATTTAGTTTATATATATATTATTTTTATTATAATTAAATACCTAACCACAACTTAAAACTCTTCAATTTTCTTTTTCAAATTCTCCCAAAACAAATATGCTCCCAATTTCATTTCAAATTCTCACAATTATGTATCAATCGGCATTCACGACGAGTCGCGTCATTTACACCACCGACGATCGAGTTGTTTGTTGTTTGCTACTTTATAGTAAATTTGTAACTAATGTCTTCCAATATAGTGATAATTGTAGAAATTCTAAATAATTATTATAGTATTATTGTGTATTTAGATTATTATGGTGTTACTGTGAATTATAGTTGATTTAGAATTTATTTAGAAACGAAAACATATAGATCCAGGTCTAGACCCTGGACCCTGTGGATCTTATGGATCTGGATCTAATTTTTTTGACCCAATGGATCTGGACCGGATCCGGACCAAAGCAAAAAAAATCAGATCTGGATCTGGACCTAGCCAGATCCGGCCCATTGCCATCCCTACTCGTGTTTACCTGTGAATTTTTCAGATAAATGATGATCAAGACTCGTGCTTTGATCTTCTGGACTGTATCCCATTTACCAAAACTCCAATGTTGAGTGAGAGCAATCTATGGAGAATACTGTAAAATTTCGCTTTCTTCCACACCTCTGAGATTTACGAAAATCTCACTTATGGAATAGTTCTTTCTGATTTTCTCTAACCTTGTATTTATAATGCATCCCTAGAATCCTAATAGGATATGATCTCTGCATATCTAATAAATACAATCATATCTTTTCAGATACACCATATCAAGAATAATATCATTTGATATCTAATGATATCGGATATAATCTATCTAGATATAGGAGAATCGAGCGAGTCCCAACGGGACTCTACAATGGAATATGCAAAATTATCGGACAGACCAGCCTTGATGGGCGACCCAGGATCAAATGCAATGAATAAAGATGGGCTTCAAATGAATTAATTATCTTATGTTACGCCTGAACATGAATTAATCATAAACATTCATTCATGTCACTAGAGAATAAATCTTTGACTTACCCTTTATTACCGGTTGAGTCGGACTTACACTTAGACTTCACGAATCCCGTATTTAAGATATCGACATCCATTAATTATTTAAAGCGTTACATTGCTTAAAATAATTAATCTATTTAATTCCTTAAGTAGTACCACTCAACCTTATTATTGTACTTGAGCTAACTCAACCTACGGGGTTTAGTACAATAAATATTTTGAGCTCCTTAAGGGACGTCATCTCCTAAACGGATACGGTGACTCGATACGAGTTACTAGCATGACATACAAGCATCGCCACCACCCAAGATGCGGAGAATATTGGTTATCTCATATAACCCTCACTCATAACAAATCAAAGTGATGGTCAACAATTCATACTCACCTAAAACCTTATCGAAGTTTAGATCAACGTAAAGTCACCGAGATCTAGGTTCTTCACGACGGTCGCTTAGAAGAACTCATCTCACTGTGATCCATCAATACGTCGAGACGTGCCAAGATAGACAAGCAACAAAGTCAAGTCACTTATCTATACCGCACTTATATCGATAACTCGTCCTCAAGTTGTCTCAGCTGTGATCCTTTTTATATCATCAAGCTTAACCAATCATACAGACTTCTGTGATCTTCTACGCACTGTATGATCTAACTTATATATGAGATAAATGGACATACATGTGCAATAAGTAAACAATTTAGATATGAGATTGTAATAGTGGTAACATGAAACATTGTATAAAAAACTCTACCATTATGCTTTCAGTATACAAATCCAACATTTTCGAGTTAGATTGACATTTCTAATATCATGTTTTAGATTGAAAACCAAAAAAGGCCCAATAGTAGGGCTGTGCATGGACCGAACAGTCCCGATAAAACACACTGAACCGATGAACTTTGATCTGTTCGATTCGGTCTTTAAGGTGTTCGATTGTCGGTCCAGTTTTTTTCATGAAAATTAATTTTTGGTTCGGTTACTGTTATAGGGTTTAGGAACGGTTCAGGTACCGAACCGAACCAAAGTCAGTTTATATATTATTTTATAATTAGTAATAAATTGGAATAAAAAGTGAAAACACTAATATAGAACTCTAATTCATCTCAATTCTCACATCACTGGCTACACATCTTTTCCTCATATCTCTCAATTGCAGGAACCAACGAGCACTCACATCTCTCTTAATCCCATCAGCTTTCGTGCTGTTCTCACCGAAAAAAGTTGTTGTTGTCGTCGTTCTTTGCGGTTTTCCTCGGCATATGTGGTCGTTGCTACTGTCTACTGCAATCCTAAACCGCGATGCTCAAGGAATGAAGAAGGCAGTGGCAGGTTGTAGTTTCAAACGCCAAACATGGAGGTAGAGATGATGGCAGCGTTCGTTCAATGGCGGAAGGGTTGTGACGACAATCGGATAAGAGAGATGGCGACATTGGGGGCTGTGGCTACTAGCGTTCGGCTGAGAGAAGAAATGGGTGATGACGCTGCGGTGTATCATCGAAGATGGAATGAGTGATGATAGGTGGAGATTCCTAGAGAAGGGGATTTCAATCCCACTATAAATTTTCAATCTTAGTAATTATAATTGCATAAATTCTAATATAATCATTCTATTTCTTCTTTCTAAAGGATGACATACTCTAAGGATGCAATGTCCTATTTAACCTTAATCTTTAATTAGTCACTATTTAAAAGTTAGGGATATTATAATATTGGTACACAAGTTTTTTATTATGATCGCTATCGGTAGAGATATTGTTTATTAAGATTCTTATTATTAGAAATCTTGAAGATTTGAGATCTCCATCGGTAGGGATCTTGAAAACTTAAGATCTCCATCAATGAGAATTTTGAAAATTTGAAATCTCCATCTTGAGGATATTTTTACTAAAATCTCTATTGATAATGATGTTGTTTATTATGATCCTTATCGATAGAGATATTGTTTATTAAAATTCTTATTATTAGAAATCTTAAAAATTTGAGATCTCAATCGATGGAGATGTTGTTTACTAAAATCTTCATAAATAGGGATCTTGAAAATTTGAGATCCCATCAATGAGGATTTTGAAAATTTGAAATCTAAATTGTGAGGTTATTTTTACTAAAATCCTTATCAATAGAGATGTTATTTATTAAGATTCGTAGTATTAGGAATCTCTCTCTCCACATTCTCTCCGGTCTCTCCCCATCTAGTTCGGTGGTCTCCGTCTTTGTCTTCCTCTTCTTCTTGGCAGTTTAAGAAAAGAGAAGTTTTCCCTAAAATCGTGAACTTCCCTTCGGTTTCAGCTTCTTCTACGTCTCCTTCAAATCCTAAAGTTGTTGTCACAAGAGAGCGTGGCAAAAATGGCAAACTTATTGACGCTTTGGTAATTCTGCCCTTACTCTACCAGTTACGTAAATCAGTTCTTCAAACCCCTTGTATAGGAACTTCTGTACTTGGCAAGTGGTATTTGGTCTACAGGAATCTCTGTACCAGAAATATGGTATTTAGTCTCACATTGTCAGTTAAAATGCTATTTGCTTGATGTGTTGTATTCAGTAACTTCTATTTTAGGAATATGTATTGATTGTAATGTCAATCATTTTGGGGATGATTATTATTATTTTTATTATAGAAATCCACTTTCAGAAACAAAAGGGGAAAAACTCGTTTCTTTTCCCTCTACTTAGGGAAATTTGAACCACCGAAGCGCAGCTAAGTAGTACTCCTGGGCCCCTACTTTCCGTTCGGGTACCCTTTTCTCTATGCTAAAGGTTGCTTTAGAGCTGCTTTGTACCGCAATGGCTTTCCCATTTTCCATGTTGTACAGCGTGATTTTGAAGAGAGGCAAATATTATTATTATTATTGTTAAACTTAGGTGGAGACACTTGAATTGACAGTTTTTGTAATTAATATAGCTGTTTTTTTTTATCAAATGTGTACATGATAATGAAGAGTATACAGATTATCGAAAAATGAGCTTGTTATGGCAAAGGGTACAGACAAATGAATGTTACCTGTTCTGGATAAAATTCTTGGCTTGATGAATTTCAGGAAAGATGCTAGAATAGATTTAGTCTGTTAATGAAGAATGAAGATGCCATGGTATCAAATTTAGGTTGTGTTCTAGTGTGCAAGATGCAATATGTCTGCAGACTCTGCACTGGGGATTATAAGATCTTATTCTTATGTGAGACTTTCCTTGTTATGTATATTGCAAAAGTTTTGGGAGGCCGTGTCTATTATTATAACTACCAAGATCATGATGCCTTGATCTACCATTTTTGTGAAGAAGTGGATGAATTTGTAATAAAAATAAAAGTAAAATAAAAAATTAGCCATTGAGGTAGAATGCAATTTTCTTCTGACATAACTTAAAAACTTAGTTCTAGTGTATGAGCATGGAGTTAGATCTATAATTCAGAACTATTATTCTCTTCATTACATAATGTAATTGATTACTTTAAAATTTTGGCCTGCTAATCTGTGAATATTATGACTGGGGACGTATTAGCCTTTTCTGAATGAACAAACTTCTTCAAGCAATTTGTTGTAGAAAAATGGTCTGAAGCTGTATTGTTTGTCATCTTTCAGGCGAAGTGTGGGATTGATTGTCTAGAGCTTCCTCTCGTTCAGCATACTCGGTTGCCTGATTTTGACAAGCTTTCTTGTTTACTAAGTAGTAAGCTGTACATGATTCCACGGCTTATGGTTTTCTTTTAAGTGATGGTTTATGGAAAAGGGAATTTCATTTTGTTTCTCATATACAAGCAAATATGTGTGTCATTGTCCTTTGCCATATTAATTGCATTGCACTTATGTCTTACGCTCTTGAGAGATTTGATTTATGTGTATAATATGGCAAAGGATAGATATAAGCTGAAACTGAAAATTTCACTTTTCTTATCGAACAAGTGATACATGGATCGACATTGGCATCCTTTACCTCTCCAAACAATTGTACTCAAGAAAAGAAATGAAAAATAAATAAATAAATAAATACAAATGATAGCACCCCTATGTTTTTCAGTAGAGTTTTTTGGAATATATATATCTTAAAAGTGCAGAAGTTATGATGATAGTGTAGAATTGATTTTTCTAAAACTACTCCAAAAGCGGTGATGCCTCATTAGAGTTTATGTCATCCTGCATTTATCTTCTTATAAAATCAAATAAAAACATCTCTTTTGGAGGCCATAAACACGATGATGTCTCTTTAATAATGTTCCAAATTTCAAAGATAATTTGCATATGTATGTATGCATATTTACATGAATATCATATGGTAATCGGATATATAAACATATGGGATCCAGTTCATAACTTCAAATTTAAAAATATGCCACATTTCCTGTCCATCTCTTCTCTTTTTGTCATCTTTCAAACATTATTCTTAATTTGCTACAATTGACCTTGTTAATAGCTGCTTCAGAACTAAGTATTTGACTAACCCAATTCCAGTACAGCTAAAATCTTGAAAGAGTGGATGGAAAGAGGTCTTTGCATTATCTGCTTCTTCCTCTTCTCTGGAATGAACCAATGGATAAAAAATGATTTCGTTTGGGTAGTCATCCTCATATTACTAGAATGATGTTGTGATCATTCTGTTAAGGAAGCTCTCATGCAACTTGTGAAAATTATATGTGCTATGCTTTGGAGAGATGATTAATGGATGTGCATACAAGGGTCTATTGAATATATATTTTTCTCCCTCTAAAAGCTTAAAGTTACTGTTCTAAATGGCCTGCTCATTAGAATTTGCTCCCCCTTTCTCTCTCTCCCTCCATCTCTTTGCACTTTTAGACCAAACCAATTCCTGTTGTTCCTTTGTACTGGTTTCTTTAATAATAAATTATAATAATTTATTTATTTGTATGTACTTTCTTTCTGATTATTTGTTATGCTTCAGGTAATTCATTTGATTGGATCGTCATAACCTCATCTGAAGCTGCTGCTGTTTTTCGTGATGCTTGGATGTAAGGTTCAGGTGCCTTGTCAGCACTTTAAGATATTCTTATTTTCATTTCTAAGCGCTCGGGAAAATCACTTAGTGGTCCGCGGGTTGCCAAAGCAATTAAGATCAAATTTCAAACAATGATCTGCAAGTATGAGTGATTTTCAAGTTTTACATTGAGGAGATGTCTTAACCATCATTTTTCTTGGACATACTATAACAAAATACGGAAAGATTGTCTAATTAGATAATTGTGGAAACAATTTAGGAAAGATTCCATGAGATCTTCTCTTCTAATCAGCAGGAGTCGATCTCTAACATTGAGTCTCTGTTTAACTCTCTATTGACGGATTCTTCTATTGATATCTTAGCTTTTTCTTTGATCTTCACTGGGAAGCACCGATACGTTATTCAGGGCACCGTCCCCGTCCCGGGGACGTATTCAGTACAGGGACGTCAAAATACGTCGAAAATACGTATTTTTACGTATTTCTTATTTTATTTTTTTATTTTTTTGCAAGTACGTTAAAATACGTCGAATAAATACGCGTACTGAGTGATCAAATACGTTTTAGCAAAACTCACCCATCGAAATACGTCTAGTCACGCTCCCAAACTGAAGAGCCCACCTCCGCCTTGTGCTGCACCTCCCCGTCGCTCATCCCGGTCGCGTCGCGCTGCCCCGTCATGCCTTCTCGTCGCGACGCTCGCCTCCCTTCAGCGTCGAGCAGCCGTGCCCCATCGGATGATAAAGGATAGTCGCGGCGGTACTGCTTATACAACGGTAGTGACTGGTGGCGGCGACGGTAGGCGGTGAATTTTTGAGAGAGAGATGGATTGCAGATCTTTGTTCCTAGGCGGCGCCTTCCCTTTCTTTAGGGTTTAGACCTTTGAAAGTCATATTAAAGAGAGAAAGAGTAGTTGGATTGGGCTCTTTTCTTATTGGGCTGACAAGTAAAAGAATTGGGCCTATTATTAAGAATCTTAACTAGTTCTTTTATAAAACTTGTTAATTTGTATTTATATGATTTCATAATATTACTATTAATAAAATATAAAATATATTATAAATAAATATAAACGTATTTTGAATGTATTAGTATCTTGATTTTTGAAAAATTGACATATTTTCGTCCCCATCCCCGTGCTTCTTAGATCTTCAGAGCTGCAGGAACTCCAAATGTTAGGATTGGAGTTGTAGGAGCTAGTACATGAAGTGTGTTTGGAAAAACCCAGCCGTGTGTGAAGCAAAGCCTGATTGTAGCTTTTGTACCATCGAAAGGTGTTTAAGCTAGTTTCTGATTTCTGCAATATAAGTAACAACTACAGAGGGTGAGGGTGCTGATATGTGAATGCCTTTATTTCAGTGTGTTATATTCTTCCATATAGACTGAGTCATGAACCCACTTATATATCAGCCAGATTGAAGCCAAGTAATATCACTTCTGTATTAGTTTCAGCTATTGGCAAGGTTTTGGCAGCTGAGCTTCCAAAACTTGGAAATGCAAGGTGCAGTGTCTTGTACCCTGCATCAGCAAAAGCTAGCACTGATATTGGTATGTGATGAAATTATATGTTTCCTTCCCTGTCATTCTTGAATTTTCACAGAGTGATATTTACAGATTACCTGTAAGGGAACAAAATAATTTGTTGCAAAAAAATACGATTTAAATTGATCTTGATTAATTAATGTTCCGAGTTGAAATAGTTTAGAAGTTGATCAACATATGTAGAATTGCTTTAAACGTTATCTGACTTCCATATACATGCATGTCATTAAGATTTAAGAGTATTTGAGTTCTTGCTGCTTCAGATGTCTGCTGATGGTATTGCGTTTCTCGTTCTCTTGGCACTTAATTTTTGTGCTTGCAATATATAATTTTTGTGCTTGCAATATATATAATATCAAGTACATGCCAATTTTGTTATTATGAAATCCAACAGGCCACATACACTTGTTAAATAAACTTCTCTAGAAATATGAATTAACCATGTTTCTATAGCAAGGATGAATACAAAGTAGTTGCTGATCGTAGAATGATAAAGTAGACATTGGAAAACAAAGATAATTGCAGCGAAAATGGAGTTTTCAGCTGTTACTGTTAGAATATATCATCTGCTTTGCATAAGTGAATGAAGTATGTAATTAGCATCATAAATCAATACTGACTGAAGTTAGTATTGGATTTTTTATACTCATTGTTGTAGAATACTATCTCACATTGGTTATGTACCCAATCTGCCTTAGTATCTTGTATTATATATATAGGTGTACTATCCCACATTGGTTATGTACCCAATCTACCTTAGTATCTTGTATTATATATAGGTGCTTTATGCAGTGATGAATAAATAACTACTACTTTTCTCCTACATGTCTCTATACTTTTCTCCTACATATATTTATATTTTATTGTTCTACACTCATAAAACTTCTTTGGCAGTTATTGATTTTATAAGGTATTCGAACTAATTTCAACTAACTGTGTGTCTTTCATTTTTAGAGGAAGGACTCGCGAAGCGTGGATTTGAGGTTATGAGACTAAACACATATACTACGGTATGATACTTGTGTTATATTAGTTTCATGACATTTAGTATCATGAATATTACATTGTCAGCGGCCAGAAATACAGTGAACAAAAGAATGCAACACTTTAGTTGGTCTTCAGTTAAAGGAGTATTTGTCCAAGCTGTTCAAAGAGTTTTACGCTTTTCCCTATTACCCATGAAGAGCTTCGTTCGGGTAGATCATACCTTCCACTGGCATAGAGCAAGATGATTATCTGCTGTAGATCATATTTCTATGCTTTATTGAGAATTTTAATGGATAAGAATTCGGTCATGTAACAGTAATTTTATACCTTAAGTCACTTTATTCTAGGTTTGATGGACCGTCTTGGGTAAGGTTTCTGATGAACTGATGAAAGATGAGGGAAACTGTGTTGTGTAAGACAATCTAGTCTTCATATGTCATTAAAATTTAACTTAAATTTATTGGACAGTGAATTGTGATAGAGTTGAGAAGTCAGTTGAAGATTTTAAACAAATGCTTCTGCTTGGCAGAACACTCTCATATTATTTTCTAAAGGTGTTGAATTCCAATTGTTAGGATGAGATTTTAATGTATTCGAATTGATTTTTTTATATTTATTTCTCATCTATGTGGAGGTGTAAATATATCCTGGCTCAGCAAAGCAAATTACACTTGCTATGAGTCCTGATAGATCAGTACATTAATTTTAAAATAAGCATTTGCGCTTTCATTAGTTGGATTATCTGGAAGTGTTTTGAATATTTCATGCAGGAACCCATTAGTCATGTGGATCAAATGGTTTTAGATCTGGCACTTGTTGCTCCTGTTATAGCTGTAGCATCACCTTCTGCAGTTCGGTAACTTTCTGTTCTCTTGTTACCATCCTTTTGAATGATTTCCTTAATGCAATTTCATGTATAACCAGTGACATAATCTTTCCTAAGTCCTTATATTTATATTAGGGTGCCTCTAATTGATCTCTTTAGAAATCTTGTTTACCTATTTACCTTATGCATATATGATATCATTCTCCACCACCACCAGTGCTTGGGTCAGCTTAATACCAGAAGGGCAACAGTGGGATAATGCTGTTGCGTGCATTGGGGAGACAACTTCTTCAGTAGCTAAAAAATTGGGGATGAAGAATATATTCTTCCCTGCTAATCCAGGCATTGAAGGGTATGTCCTCTGTTTTGATGTGACATTTTGTGAAAATTTGATGGCCCTTGTACTTGTGCTCCCATTGTACAAATCATGGCATAGATGAAATTAGAGTTTATCTAGTATTTCTATTAAATGCTCTTGTCGAAGTTTACCTGCAGCCAAGAGTATTAGTCTGGCCTGAAATATTATATGCTAGCCATCATCAACACCCACAGGGGCAGTGGGAATATAGGCTTTCCAAGTTTCTTTACTATTAGTTTATTCTACTTTTAGTTATTTTGGGTTGCAAGCTCCTGGATGGGCTTTTTGCCTAGGTCACATAAGTAGTTTCCGCCTACTAAAGAGGAGGAAGCTCCTCTAGGACCCTTGCTTTTAGAGTCAACCCTTGGCAGGAGAATTCCTTCTCCCGATTGTTTTTTGATTCAGTACTTAACTTCTTATTCCAGCTTAGTTATCATTTCTCATTGGTTCTGTTTATTTCTGTGGTGTTTCTCCTCAACTCTATTAACAGGCAAATATATTTGATGAACTAGTACTTTTAGTAGGCTTCAAGATTATTTGACACTAACATACACACCAATCAACAGTTTACCTGCTGCTATCTTGGTTGTTCTGAGTTTGATTTGGTATTTGCAGATGGGCTGATAGCATTTTGGAAGCTTTAGAAGTCCAAAACCAGTTACAGAAGGTGTAGGTTGGATTTTGGCAACTTTTGGAGAGTAGGTGTGCTTTTGTGGCTTTCTTCATGTGTATGTTTAGTCCTCGCTGCTATCATTTAGGATACATTTCTTTGGCTGTTGTTGAAACTGGGAATGCACAATATTTAGTTTCATTAGCAGCTGTTGAACATCTACACCTCTGAAAAATGGTTTATATATATATTTTTGTTATATTTACATGCACTTTATTTGATTTATGTGTTTTTTTTTCAAATGAGATAGTGCAAGAGGAATTGATTGTTGGTTTTATCGAGAACTTGCAGATCCAACATTCAGTTAATGTGGCATTCTCGCATTCGATTTTTTGGTAGTTTTTTCGGTTTAGGTGTTTTTTTGTTGATTTTCCCATCTTGTAATCATTTAGCGAACTGGGTTTAAGCTATAAAGACCACATATGTTTCCTCATAAGCATATTCCCTTTTGAAACCCAAATTTGATATCCTATGAGTTTCGTTGGTATGTACTGTATCTTGCGGATTTACATTGAATTATGTTTCTATTTCATTTCTTTTTACTTCAAAAATTGTGTTTTTGTCGTGGCCCAATCCCTTAACCAGTAATTAGTTAAGCAATTAGATCGCGACGAGGGGAAAATGAATGAAAAGAAAGGAATAACGACAAACATCAATAATCTGATACCACAGGTTAAACAAACTTGACAACGAATATACATATTTAAGCATGCTTTAACCACAATAAAATTTTTACAACGGTTTGAAAGCATGATTCATCAATAACTTCGAAGCATTTTATACAATATTGGATCCAACAAAATGTATATTCAAGCATGCTTTAACCACGATAAATTTTTTATAACGGTTTGAAAGCATGATTCATCAATAACTTCGAAGCATTTTATACAATATTGGATCCAATAAAATAATTCTGGACATTCAAAATAAATCCTTGTTCACAAAATCATTCCGATAAATCATTATTCACAAAAGCAAGTCGACATCATGATAGCAACGTCGAGATCATAACAACAAAATGAAACTGTTATCATAACACATCGGAGTTTTTAGTAAAATAACATTTGCATGCTTCTGAAATAAACTTACTTGCTTTCATGCTCATATATCTATGATGCAACATTTAACATGCGTCTGCAGACATTCTCTCATTCATTAACCATATCTACGCACTCTTGTATTGAGAAGTAGGCCTCCTTCTCAAACACTATGATCGGTCAACTTACGCTAGCACGATCACCTTTGTGTACACAAACCCTTACTGACAGCTCGTCCAACATAGGGCCGATATCGTCCATCTCCGTACATAGGCAACATGCATCATGCATCATGCTCAAAATCTTGGCAAGTCAGTCAACTTTTCATATAAATGCATGTCATATCATTTTGTATGTAAAAACATATCATTTCATATTTTTAGAAAATATTTTTACCCACCTGGCAACAATTTACTCGGGTGGACTGTACGTTCTGTCATTCACTTCTTTCTTCTTTGAACTTGGTCCTTCATTCAAAATAGAGTAGCATATGAGCATACTAAGAACCAATCAAGAAGATAAACCTTTTATCTTATCTAAGTCGTCAACACGACTATAACTTCTTGATATTCATGACTCTATGGTCTATGAACACTTGGGTCATTGCATCCTCTAATATATAAACATATAACAAGACTTAAATAAGCCTCATATGACTAAACAAGCATAGATGACTCAAAAACAAACTTAAACCATCTAATCTTAACCAAAAACCAACAACTCCTTACAAACATAGCTTATGACCAACGTGAAAAATCACGTGAGACGTCATCTAACATAAACGAACCTTTATACATGCTCAACTATGATCAAAGATCATCAATCAATCATCAAAATTCAAAGACCAAAGCTTTAGCATTGAAAACCCAATTTGACGTCAAACTAAAAAAAAATTCAACTTTTAAATACGTCGGTCGAAAAATTCGATAAATCATTTTAAGCTTTATTCGTATCATAGAATCCAAATATGAAGTCAAAATGATCAAATAGAATAAAAAATCCAACATTATATGGGCTCAAAGTTTCGCCAACGTAGGGTTTCAACATAGGTTCGATTTCAATCGTTTTTCTTGCTCAAAACATGTTTATATATGCCCAACAACAAGTATATGAAGACATATCAAGTATATCAACCTCATAAGTTCAAGATCTAGGCCTTCATATTTTTGAAAATTTAAAAAATTCCAAAGAATGAACATATGCTCGAAAATTCAACATTAAACAACTCATAGGCGATGGATCTAACATAATATTAAGAGATAATTGAACAAAACATGCTCCTTCAAAATACCAAAATGATCGAAAATTCAAGGTCTCCAAAAGTTCATGATTTTCGATTTTTCAAGTCGTGAATACGTTCTAAAGGTGAAGATCTACCTTAATACGAAGACGGATCGTGATTTCAACGGTTAGATCTTGCTAGAATCAAGATTTAAAATTTTAAATGGAGTGTGTGTGTGTTCTTGCTGGAAATGGGAGAGAAAGTGAATAGTGAATAGTGAATAGTGCAGTGTAATCATGTTTAAATAGTAAAATATTCGGTATACTAGTTTCACACTTTTTCTTCAGTTCTTTTGCTCAAACTGCTCAAAAATACTGGGAAATGGCTCATAATTCTTTAAATAATATTTAAACATATATTTATAAATTATTGGAGCCATAATTAACAGATAAATATATTTGGTTCAAAAATTCACACTGTTCTGATTTCAAAACTCAGCTTATGATAAATAGCTCTCAACTTGCTATTCTGCTTTTAAAACTCAATACTGGATTATAAACATCAAATTTTAACTATTAAAAGCATTTTTGGTCTCAAAAATCATTTGGATATTCTGCTCTTGATCCGAGTTTATTCAGTAACACAGATATCAAAAAGAGCAAAGACTCTGAAAATCTATGACTCTGAACTCAAGATTTCTATGAACACATATCTATCATCTCAAGACTCTAGAAATCTAGATCTTCTTATGCTAATCAAAACTTAAGAATCTTATCTTAGATTCTATCTCGAATCTATATCAGATTCTATCTTCTCGACTCAAAGCTTAACATAAAAGCTTTTAGCTTAAATAACTCTTTCTTAAGATGCAATGCCCTTCTTATAAGCTCTTAGCCAAGAGCTAAACTTTGCTACAGGAGTATGGGTTATTAGATCTTTCTACTCCCATTTTTCGTGATCTTCTTAAAACTATCCCCATTTTAAAAATAAATTAACAAAAATAGACAGGCTTTTCAACTATTCTTTTTTCTATATCATCGGATCAAGTCTTTCGCGTTGGAAAAATGACAATTTTTAACCTCATTTATATAAGGGGAATACCAAGTTCCTATCAAATATATAAAGTTTGTAACAAAAGGCACTATATTTGGATGTCGAAAGCTTGATTTGATACAGAATTGCTAATAATTCAAAAGCTGGGCCGCTTTATTAACAATTTCAAGGGTTGAAATCATTTGGAAAAGAAATGCGAAAGTGGGTATTGAAAGTATAAACTATTCCTTGAAAATAAAGCCGCTTTATTAACAATTTCAAGGGATGAAATCATTTGGAAAAGAAATGCGAAAGTGGGTATTGAAAGTATAAACTATTCCTTGAAAATAAATTAATAATCATTTCTCTCTAAAAAACAAATTGATTTATTCGGTCATAGTTAGAGCCGGCAAAATGAACCCGGCCCGAAAAACCCGCCTGGGGTACCCGGGGTTTGGGCTTCTTAAAGGCCCGAAAAACCGACCCTAAAAAGCCCGTCCGAAAAAAACCTCGGGCCTATCGGGCTTTGGGCCAAAAAAGCCCGGGGTTTTGGGCTAAAAAAGCACGCCCGATTTTTATTAAATATATATATTTATAATATTATTTAATATACATATCTATATTTTTTAATAATATTAATAATATTAATTATATTTTATATAATTATTTATTTTTATAGTAACAATTTTCTTACTAATTCACATACCGGTCGGGAAAATAAATTAGAAAAATAATAACCTCATAAATCATTCAAAAATAATTTCTTAGAAATGTTCTCCAAAATATATACATTGATGATTAATGATCTTATAGTATGTAAAATCTATTTTGAATCATTGATCTTAAATATATACAGTATAATTAATTTATTTTATTCTATTATTTTATGAGTATAAGTCGGATTGACGTTTAATAATATCATTTATCTTTGATTTGCAATTACTAATTTTTTCTCCTTAAATTAAAGAATTAAAATCATACTGCATTACAATATCATTGTATGAATACATAAATAGGTCAAGACATACAAGAAGCATTATCATAAGAATAAGTAAGCTTAAAATATTCTTATCACTGATTCTTTATTTAAGTTAAGGAGTTATGAGATCTTAATTAAGTAATTATTTTTTAATTTAAAATATTAATTTTATATATTAAAAAAATTAAAAAATTATCTAAAAAAAGCCCGTCCGGGGTTGGTTTGGGCTTCATATTTTTAGGCCCGAAAAATTTCGGACCCGACCCGGCCCAAAAATTTTAAAAGCCCAATGAACCCGCCGGCCCGACCCACTACTTTGCCAGCTCTAGTCATAGTATTAGCTTTAGTTACTTGTTAAGTATTTGAACTGTCTAGATTAAATTTTGGGGCTTCAAAACTTATTTTTGTTCCACTGTATTATTTTGAAATCAACATCACTTCCTTGAAGAAATGTTGATCGGGCCATTCATTGGGGTAGTTCATTCAGTTTCGAGTTATTTTTGGTTCGTATTAATGTTTTTTTTTTGGGGGGCTAAAGTATTCGGTTCTAATCCTAATCTATTAGGTTTCAGGCTAGCAAAATGTTAACGAATTTCTTTTTCACAAATAAGATTTTTCTTGTCAATTATTTCTTATAACAAAAATTAGATCGTATTTTTTCAATCAAAACATTTTAACTTTGTCTTAGATACAAATATAAGTGTCATTAAAAAATGAACTCATATTATAAATAATAAGTTACTGTGTGAGATATTGTGGGTGCAATAACTAGTACACCAGAGGTGCGTCCTTCCATCCTCTCGTACTAGTGAAAGGTCATCTCAATGCTCTAGCACCCCCACCGGATTAGACCGAATTGTCTTACGACGTTCTAAACCTAGCTCATATACCGCTCAATGGGCGAACAACACAATCCTTGGAAAACACTTCAACCCTAGCTAGGTGGCGAAGAGCCGACATTGAGATGCCAAGCCTTCCCGTCGATGTGAGCTCTTGGGGCACTTGCGGGGACTAGATGCCATGCTTTGATGCATAGTTCCTATCTTTGGATTCGACAAGCCAAGAGGTAATGATATGACCCACATTTAACATAACTGATTTTTTTTTTTCAATTTTCTTGTCAGAAAGTTTTTTATTAGGTGTTAGAGAAAACCAAAAACACATCCTATAAGCATCAAAACATTATTATCAAATTAAATAATAATAAAATAATGAGCCTTGACTAACAAAGTAATAAGAAAAGTTCGATTAATCGAGACAACTCACTCGGTTTTCAGGCAAGCTCTATCAAGCTCAGCCTATTTTCTGTTCGTTGCAGTCAGGCTAAATATGTTTTGGGCTAGCAATATTCAATCCTAAGCTTTATTTTTTTCTCATTTTACTAGCATAGATCGCGATTTCGAGTTAAATTGACATCCATTCTACCTCTCGAGTAACCTTTCAACCAAATAGATTTCATTTTGATCATTTTCAGCCCAAAATCACTAGCAAACTGACCTGATCTTTGAATTCAATCATAGGTTGACCCCGAGCTCAACCCATAACCTTGTTACTTAAAGGATTTCTCTTCTCATTTCTCCCAATTCTCCACCAATTTTTTCGAAAGAATGAGAAACAAAAGTAAACTAATATCAAATCTCATCTTCTTCCCCAATTGCCTCACATTTGATAAATAGTCATTCGAAGTTGCACTAGAATGTGTTGCTGCTCGAAAAACTACCAAAACCATCCTAAAACTTAATAACATGTTCTTCTAACTGCGATCACATTTAGATAAAAATATGAAAGCAAAACATAAATTGTAAGACTTCAGTATCATCAAATTGATGTGCCCAAAACCTTTTCACAGATTAAGCCATGAAGGAACATTTTCTTCTTATGCTCGAATGCTTTTAATTAATCTACGGGAGAATTCGTTTTGATATATATTTTTTCATTTTTCATCCTTTTTGTTCCCCCTTTAGTTTTGGGAGAACTTTGGGCCAACTTTTTTTATCAACCCAGGAAAGTTTAAACAAAGAAAAGAATGTGAATTGACTTCACTAAAGTGTCAATCGTTTCTTTGATATCAAAGTAGACTCGTGAGAGTCAAATAAGATAAAAGATGAAGAAAGTTTAAAGAATAGAAGGATGCAATGACCCGAAAGATTTGAATTTCTTATAGGTAAAAGCTTAAACAAAAATGTCTAAGCAAAACATAAAAAAGAAAAAGAATGAATAATAAGAATTCACATGTGTTTAATAGCTAAGAAATGTCCTTTATATAAGTACTGATATTATCAAATAATCCAAGGTACCTCGAGAAAAGGGAAGACGATTAAAGAGGAGGAAGAAGAAGAAAAAGAGAAGTTTATTAAGCTTACCGAGTAAATCAATAGGTGGACTTTCTAATAAACTATAGCACGTGCTAAATTTTGTTATTTCATGATATGTTGCATGACATTCAAAAATTATTAACTTGCCGAATGTTTGAGCATGAGCATGATGCATTACCTATCCACGGAAAAGAAAGAAAGAAAAGAAAGAAAAAAAATGAAAGAATGTTACCGACGCCGGGTATGGACATTCGAGTCAAGGTGTTTGAGAATGAGGCCTACTTCTCAACACAAAGAAAGTACGTGGATATGGGAAGAGAAAGATGTCTGCAGACAAAGATCATGCATGTGCATTTGTTTTGATAATATGATAATGAAAGTAAGTAAATGTTTACTACGAAAAGCATGCACATGTTTTTTACTAGAATCCCTGTATAATGCAAAGTTATGGCAAGTCAATACTAAAGCTCTAAGAGCAAAGTTTTAAATGTTTTCGGCATGTGTCCACTGAGTGCTTTATGTACTCACGCCCTGCATGTATTTCTAAACATGCAGGTTGAGCTTGGGTTTTGGAGATGGATCGGAAGGGAACATTGTGGTTTTTGCTTGTAAATATTCATATGTTATGAATAACTTTTGTGATCGAGTTACTTTAATGTCAATGGTTGTTGATGATGGAGTTGAACTCCTTAATATCTCTTGTGATTTGGAATTATCTTGGTTTGGTTGGTAGTTTTGGTCTGTGAAGAAAGTGGAAGTCTAACTCCTTTATATCTTTTGTTGTTGAAATGAAATGTGTTGGATTTGTGGTTATGAACATTTGAAATAGTTGAATTTGAACTTGTTTTGGTTCTACGTTGTTTTAAAGTTATCTTGAAACCATGTTGCACTTCTTGTTGCCCTGTTGATAAGATAAATGGGAAAACTATGCGTATCGTGATATTGTTCTACCCAGATTTATATGTCTTAATACATATAAATCAACTGCCCTTTCTGTTGCCACACTCTGACCAGAACGATCATTTTGTTATGGAAGTAATTGTGGAAAACCCATTGTGGAAAAAAAAAGTCGAATGTTTTGATTATCCTTCCGCCGTTATTCCTTTTTCACAATAGACCTTATAAAACCAATTGTTCATTCTGATTAAAGTTATATATATCCTTGATGTCATCTATTATTTACCCTCCATATATTCTTATCATAGAACATTATTGATTCTTCTATTGTTGTTAGTCCTAATGGTTCATGAAAAGTCATTAGTTACAGCCTAATCTCTTGATTAAGAAGTTGGGCTGTGACAGATTGGTATCAGAGCAATATTTTTACTGGGTCTGTGAGTACTTGGAGTTTATTTCAATTTATAAAGTAATTAGATTCAGTAAAGCACAGTGTTCCAAATCCATCTCCGCCAGCTCAATCAGGTAAGTAAGATGAGATTTTGTTATGAGTATTGAAAATGTTTTCATTTCAAGAAGTTATTTGATAAAGTTATACATTTGATAAAGGCATGCATTTGATAAAGTCATGCATTTGACAAAGTCATGCATATGATTGATAAGTTATGTGTATGATAAGTGATGTGATATATATATATATTGAATGTGTTAAGTATAAGATTGTTAAGCTTTGAGCATTTAAGCACATTAAGATGGGGATATTTTAGTTAGTATTTATGTTTTATTTTAGGATGGCAATGACTAGATCTACACCAAGGAAGAGTACAACACCAAGACCCCTTACGATTGGACGAACGGATCAATTCTATGAGTATCGAATGGAGGAAGATCAGAGTCTAGTAGAATTCTTGGATAGATTCGTTGAGTTATGGATGCAAGTTAAGGGGTTAGCAGTGACAGACTGGGACGACATCATGCAGTTGGTACGAGTTTTACCTTCAGGATGGCAGGAATGGGCAGCTGTAGTTGCCATAGACTACATTGCTGAATATCGTAGCTTCGCAGAATTTCCAGGATTTGTATATATTATCCGAAGACAATATCATGCCACCCAGAGTCCACCTCCTGGTAACTACCCTCCGGTGGAAGGTTTTGTTTTTTCCGTCCATAATATCTTATCATCACACATTTCTATTGAAAGTAATGAACCTCAGTTTGAGGTAGGCGAATCTAGTACTTCTGCCGTAGTAGATTCAGCCGTTTCTGAATCTTTGATGGAGACCTCTGATACTTCTCTTTATGAAGACCAGATTGTACCAGTTGATACTACCACCTCATCTGATCAGCCTACTTCTGTTGATGTCCCTACTTCATTTGAGCCTAGCCCTATTGTTCCTAACAACTATCTAACTCTTCTTAAAGAAGAGTTTCCTCTTGAAGAACCTGAGTATTTCGACCCAGACTATGATATGGATGCCATCGATTTGAGATGGTATGATCACTTAATTGCTATAAATGTTTCTCCACTCAGAGCTGTACCTTATGAATCTCCACCTGAAACCCCACCCACATTTCTTTTCGAAGAAACGGAGGCTGGATCATCCAGGCCAACTGATGTCACACGATCTTTTAAGTATGAACCTGAATTTTTACAAACCATTGGTACTAGTCAATTGAAGCCTCTTCAGCTAAGTGATATGCCATTTATCACCGATCCTTCCCTTTTAGACATTGAGATCAGTTATTCTCATCCTACCTCTTTGGCTAATCGTTCTTCTAAACTTCCACCAGAGGATGAATGTATTGAGGAGGTATTTGTTCTGACCAAATTGTTCTACTTAGTCGCTCGCAATAGCACGAGGTCCTTATAGAATGGTAAGGTCGACCCAAGTCGAATCTCTCGAGGAAGACTTAACAGGGCTACGGTTTTATGTCAACACAGAAGCAGAAAAGAAATACTAACATCCTAACATAAGGGGGTTGTCACGGAAAGGACGAAAGCAGGAAATAAAATAAAGCAGGGAAAGTGGATGCACTTGGACAACAATAGGAATTGACAGATACACGGAATTGGAGACGGTGTTCTAGGGTTCAAATCTATCCTCGTTATTAATAAATCAAAGACCCGCACACAATGCATAAAACACCCACGCCTCTCACCAAACGGTCAACACTAACTAATCTCTCGATTACGTCAACGTTAGACTCGAACTTAATGACAAGAGATCTCTCAATCAACCCACCATCAACTACAAAGGATATTTTACTACAAGGCACACGATAGCAAAACCCTAACCGCATATATCATTTATTCGATAACAAACCAATCTCTCGATCACTTTCATTGTCAAACTTATATTTAATATAAATATGCTCTCGCATATCTTCATAATCAACATAAGCATACAATCAACCTACACTATTCTTTCGAACACCATGTATGAAGATCATAAAATAAACAATTTATACGGATGAGGAATCACAAATCATCAACCCAACAATCACGATTCAAGATAAGAACAATTAAACATATATTTCCAAACAATTCGATAATTTATCTCATGATAGAAATTAATCCAATCCCAATTACATAGACATAATCAAAATCAGGAAAACTTACAACCATTCATAGACAAATTCGTCTTCCAAAATCCGGAATCGTGCAATCCCAATTATTAATCCAAAGTACAAGAATTAAAAGGAAAAGGAAAGAAAAGAAAGGGAAAAGAAATCGCGTAAGAGAACCGTGTCGAAAATAAAAAAAATAAGAACTAGGGTTTTTCGTTTGCGTTTCAGCTTTTATATCTGCCGAAAATTAACTCCCAGCGCCGGACGCGACGAAACGCCGGACGCGAGGAGTTTCTGGACGGAAATGACTCGGCACCCCAGCGCCGGATGGATCCCAGCCACGGACGCGCCAAGCTTCGAGAACGCCCAATACGGCCGGAGGGCAGCGCCACCGAGCGGGCGAACCGGGCGCTGAAAGCTAACGCCGGACGCGTTGGAGAGATAAACGCCGGAGAAGGCAACGGCGCTGGAAGTGAGGCGCGGCCGTGGCCGCGCATGAAGACCGGGCGCCTGAGGCGCGAGGCGCCGCCGTGGCCGCATTATGAAGACCGGGCGCTGGGCGTGAGGTGTGGCAGGCATGGCGCGCGTGGCGTGCATGAAGAAATGATATGTCCGGCCCCGCATTGGAGGCGTGAGGTGTGGCCGTGACTCATATCGAGATGATATTCAATATAGAATAGATCTTGGTAGATAAAGTTCATCCTATTTAATGCCATTTTTCGCAAAACATCGAAACAAACGAAGTGAGTTCAATTCGATCAATACTAATCAAACCAACGACATAAATAGGACAAACCATTGAAAATGATATGCAAAACAATACCAAGAATACACACAAATTCATGCTAAACAGTATTGGACAAAGAAAATATGGAGGATATACCAGATGTGGATGTAGGAGTAGAAGGAATGGATGAAGAAAATGATATGTCTGGCCCCGGCATTGGAGACGATGCGGCATCGAGGATGTTTTGCATGTCTTTGTTTGGTTTTTCTTCGTTTGTTTTTGACGATTTGATTCCTTTTTGATTATATTAGAATATCTTTTTGTTGGAATCATATTTGTTTGTGTTTTGTGTAGGTATGACCGCGTTTGAACATTTGATGCATTAAGAGCGCACCCAAGCGCCGGACTCGGCGTAGCCGTCTTGGAGCGCAAACGCGCTACTCAGTCGAAGAAAGACCCGCGTCCGATGCTTGGTGTGCGTCCGACGCTGGGTACGCTTGCTGCTGCGCTCGCGTCCGGCGCTGCTCTGTCCCGACGCTGATGCCCTTTGCACGACGTCGTCGTCCAGGCGCCAGCGTCCGGTCTTTGGATCGCGTCCGTGCTGGAGTTGATACCGAAGAACCCCGTGTCCGGCGCTCGCCTACGTCCGGCGCTGGGTTGCATGTGCAAGATCGGCCCCGAGAGTCCGTGCATCCGCCGCTGCATCGCGTCCGTATTTGTGCCAATAAGAGATTTCTTCCAGAGGCTCGACGAGTCCGGCGCCTCCTTGCGTCTGGCGCTGGCTAGCCCATCCGAGACTTCGCGTCCCGCGCTGCTGAAGTCGTGCGCTGGGCTGCCTTGTTCTTGAAGCGCACGCGTCCGGTATTGGGCTCGCGTCCGTATTGTCGTTAATTTGGGCCGCTATATATACGTTTTCAAACGCTGTAACCCTACCTTCACTTTTCATTATCTTATTTTCCGTCTTTTTGATTGGAGAGCTCCCAGACCAGAATTTTTCCTCTTCTTAGTTCAGTATTTATTCTTCTTCTTGTCTTTGGATTTGATTCAAGAACTATTGTAAGGATTGTTGGATTCGTATTCTGAAGTTTGAATATCAATTCCGTCGTTCGATTATTTGTTCGTAAGTTTCTTCTATTGCTTTATTCCGTTTAATCGTTTCGTATTTGATTGTTATTGATTTCTTCGTTGGATTAAGATTAATTTTGATATTCGTCTAAGTAATCTTGTCTTCCGTTTAATCTTTTCGATTCATGTCTAGGGTTTATAATTTCGATTCCATGTTCTTCGATTTAGGGTTTAATTCTTGCCTAGATAATTTATCTGCTTTGTCAATTTCCGCCTAGTTAATTCGTATTTCTTTCTTTAATAATTTCTTGCCTAGGTAATCTATCAACCCCCTTTTGAGATTAGAGCGTTTAGGAATTTATTTGTTTTCGTGTGGCAACTTAGTAACGCCTTGTTAAGTTTTCCTTGAGAGACGACTAGGGTTAACTTTCCCTACTATAACACCTCATTCGATTAGGAGTCAATTAAGAGTATACTTTTGATCGAAACAAATTTTGGCCGCTGTCGGGAAAACTTTAAGCGTTTATTAATGTTGCATGTTTTCGTTTTTATTCTTCTCCTTGCCTTTCTTATTTTGTACCGCAGTTGCGTTTGATCTCGTTTGTTGAGTGTTGTGTAAGCAGGGACGCCGAAGCCTAACTCCTAGATTAGCATCCCCGTTGAAGTACACTCGCAAACCAAGGAAATCGCGACTGCATAGTGTGGCAGATTTTGATCACTCACGCTTGAAGGAGGATTTACTACCGTCGAGAATTCATTGTTTGAAGAATCTCCACCAACGACCATGGGTGACCGATGAATAATAATCATGACAACAATCATGGGCTGCCTTCACCGATGGGGATTACTTCCGCCCTAAGATAGGGAGACTACTAATCTATCGTGTTGTGCCCATGGCACGTGGGTATGAGTTGAAGCCAAATCATTTCAACCTCATTCCCACCTTTCATGGCATGACAAATGAGCATGCCTTAAGTTTTATCAGAGAGTATAATCAAGTGGTGCAGTCATTCCCTCTGTTTGGCCTGAACGAAGAACAGTTGAAGATGCGCTGTTTCTCCAATTCCTTGAAGGATAAAGCCAAGTCTTGGCTTATGAGCTTTCCCGCCGACTCTCTGACAAATTGGAACTCTGTGGTGGAGCAGTTCATGTTGAGGTTCTATCCGCAGCAGAAGACCAAGGATCTTCGATCAAAAATTATGACATTCAAGCAGGATCTAGATGAGCCGTTCCATGAAGCGAGAGAAAGATTCAAAGAGCTTCAAAGGCAATGCCCACATCACTTCTTCCCGTTGGTTCTTTTGTGCCAATTCTTCTATGACGGGATCCTGAAATCCGATCAGGAGAAGGCTGACGACGTAGCAGGGGGCAACATAGCTCATATCAAGGCCGAGGCTCTTGACGAAATCTTTGACGTCATGGCGAGAAATTCCCTCCAAAAGGCATCTAGTACACGCCGATCTTCTGTCAACTCATTGGAGACGGGATCGGATTTGACGAAGCAGATGGCGCAGCTCATGAGAGAGATGAACGAGATGAAGATGAAGCAGGCTGAGTTCCCGTCACCACCCCAGGAGTTCGCTGCTCCTTCGCAGGAGTTCGACGCACCCCCTCAGGATTTCTCGATGCATTCTTGTGGGATTTGCATGGAAATGGGATATACAGCGGATATTTGTCCTAATATGGGAGCGCCTGTCTATGAAGGCGGAGTAGAGGCTTATGCTATGCAAGGTTTTCAGCCTCGACAACCTTATGAGCCGAGGCCAACCTATGAGCAAAACCAGCCACAGTACAACTCATGATGGAAGAATCAGAACCAAGGTCAGGGTTCGGGTTCAAACACATAGACTCGACGCCCTCATGCACAGTAGTACCCGACGCAGAAGACACACTCGGCGAAGATCCGCCGAGCAACAAGCTTATGGTCGTGATGACGATATCCGCAGCAGCCATATCGACAGCCGTCTTACCCACAGTATCCTTACCAGCAGCAGCAGCCTCCGCCGCAGCAGTACCCTTACCCACAGCAGCAGCCTCCGCCGCAGCAGTACCCTCAACAGCCTCCGCCGCAGCAACAGTTTCCACGCGGTCCCCCGCAATCTCAGCAGATTCCTGCTGAGGATCCTCTCGGTGCCTACATCGCTAAGAACAATCAGAGGAATGAAAGTACGGAGGCGACGATGAGGCGTCTTGAGGAAACTATGGGTCAGATTGCCACTTCTCTTAATGAGATGAGGCGTCAGAGTGAAAAGAACAAGTTGCCCGGGCAAGCTCATCAAGCTCATGCCGTGACGGTGCTCCGAAGTGGAAAGGTTATCGATAACATGGTGACTATGCCGACTCCTGTACCTTCACATGCACCCACTGTCGTTGTTGAGCAACCTCACGTTGAAGAAGAGGTTCCTGAGAAGAAAGATGAGAGTGAGTTGCACAAAGCCGCCAATCCGTATGTTCCGCCGGGACAATCTTCAAAGACTTTGTTCAAGCCCCGGGTCCCTTATCCCCATCGGTTGACGAATGCCAAGCAGGACCAACAGTTCAGCGATTTCTACAAGTTGCTGTCTCAAGTACACGTCAACCTGCCTCTGTTGGACGTCATCCGGGCTGTCCCTGCCTATGTGAAATTCTTTAAGGAGCTCACCTCCAAGAAGAGGAACTGGGGAGACATTGCCAATGTGGTCGTCTCCGAGACGGCTAATTCAATCTTGCAACTTCCCCTTCCACCCAAGCTTCGCGATCCAGGTAGCTTTATCATTAAGATTGCTATGAGGAATGGGAAAGAGGCCTTAGGTATGCTTGATTTGGGGGCTGATCGCTTAATTTTCTAACACGAAAAGGTGTAAATATAGGGTAAGTGAAGTATCGTATCCACAGGGATTGTAATGCGAAAATACAGAAGCTAACTCAACAAGGATTCATCATTATTCAAGTAACAAAATATGGTTTTGTGAGATTTTAGGGCTTGAACTCAATCCAAAGCAAAGGTAACAAAATGTAAAGTAAATCAAAGCAATAAACACACGGATGTTTAAAAGCAGATAAAGACGACTAACCACAGTGGTGCATTAATCCTATCCACAACGTATGATTATCCTGTTCCTATTAACCAATTTTAATCCGCATAAAATGGAAGATCACATATATAACCGACAATTTACATTACGAAAAGCGGTCAGAGATTACTAGTTTTCCTATTATCATACGTCTCTAGGTGAAAACAAGTAACTCCAAACGGATCACAAAGAATATGCTTCCTACGAATATCCTATCTCGCCTTCACTCGACTCGCGATTCGTATCATGCATTCGATATCGATTGACAATTAAAACAATTACGTAATTAACCGACAACTAAATATGCATCGAGATTGATCGAAACCAACACATATAAATAAGCACAATCGAATCATGAATCAATGCATGGACGGTAAATAACGATAACAGAATTCCAACGTATAGGATCGAATCATGCAAACCCTAGGATTAGAACGAAAAACTAGCCGATATAATAAACGGAATGAAATACGATTTAATCATAAAGACGGAAATTAAATATATAAAACCCGTGATGTAGCGTTGGATGAACACGTTGGGCTTGAATCCCAACCTCGGTGAAAAAACGGAAAATTGCGAGATCGTCCGGACGAAACGCTCCGGATCGTAAACAAACGTAAACTAACGAAGAACAATCCAGAAAACAACTCTAGAATGAAAATATATGGAACCTAAAGCTAAAACTCAAAAACTTATGAAAAACCGAGAAAAGAGGCTCGAATCGTGGGTCTCAAGTTGGGCGGCGAGGTGTTGCCGTATATATAGCACACCCCAAACCCTAATTTTCCTTCGCCGCCCTCTCGCGACCACCCTTCGCGATCGCTAGGTGTGGTCGCGAGGTAAGTCTCACAAGACTCCTCTCGCCCGCGGTCGCCTCTTGCGCTGCTTTGGTACCTCACGACCGACTAGCGGTCGCTAGCCATACTCAGTGGTCGCGAGAAATAGTCAGATGGCTTTCTCGACTGGCTTCGCTCATGCGGGCACATTATCGCGGTCGCGGTATGCTGGGTTCTCGCGCGTGTTTCCTAGCGGCCGGCCTGGCGACCGCTAGTCTGGTCGCTAGAAACACGCCAGATTGTGTGTTTTGGCTCGTGCGTGGCTCCTTGCTCGATTTTCAACATATGGACCTACACAACACCAAAAGAACACCCAAGAGCGGATCTTCTAGAAATAGATAAAACATTAGAATCGATACGTGGCGCACATTAAACGAGCTAAACTCATCTTCAAATATCAACTATAAACGTGTAAAATGCGCGTTTATCAAACCCCAAACTTAAATCATTGTTTGTCCTCAAACAAAAACCAAAACAGAAAGACACAACGAAAAGATCAACGAGCGAGCAAAGATGACAACCATTCTAGGCCTCAGAAACATATCAACGCTCAAAAATATTAGTGCACATGACGACGTTAGCCAACTCAACACAAACAACAATTGACGGCAAAAACTTATTTAATTCAACCCTTACAACGGCATGTGTGTAAAATATAGGATACACTCAACTCATAAAGAAATGTAGGACGTGTATACACTCAACGATCAATGCAATGCAACATCTTACCATAGGCTTGCCGCTTTCTAATATCTCCACCACGTCATTGTGTTCAAATTAGGATCAAAGAGGTCTTTTCATAGGTTGTAATGTAGGCACATTGGTTAAGGTAGGATAAAATATGGCTAAGTGACTCAAGAATCTTCCAAGCACCCCCATTTATACTATTCGACACATATGGACTTCGTCCATTTTCCTCTTCTTTTCCAACGTGCTAAATCAACGTTTTAAAGCCAAAGAAGGTACCTATACTTTGATTAAAGACCCTTTATGCTCAACACTCATAGTGAACTTAACATTTTTCTTTTTCTTTTCTTTTCTAGAGCTTATAGGGTTTATCTACAACAAAGGTACTATTCTTCACCACAGATGTGTTTTCTAAACGAAACTTTTCTCATCATCACCACATCAAAATTTCACCCCTTTTGATTCCCATATCCATCCTCACCTCCTATCATCCGGTTAATCGAAAGAAAAGTCTAATAAAGGCTCAAAGAAGGCGACAAATGGTATATATCATCGGGTTAGTGTTTGGGTGATAAGTGGTTAACAACGATGGCCTTTATCCTTTCCAAATTCAAACACATATTGCAATCTCGACACGTAAACACGGCAAGTTCTAGAAGACAATCACATGCACGATATCACACAATTAATGTAAATCAGATCAAGATATGTATACGATGAAGCTCAAGTCTCACAGATAAGCAAATGGTGAAAACAACAAGCTAAGCCATCTCACGTCATTCATGCGTTATTTTCTAACATATCATGCACTATCATTAACTATCCACAAAAATTTCTATCGTCATTGGCCACATGGATTAACATACTTCACTTAACTCGTTGATCGACAGACACAAAAACGAAAAACAAAAACAAAATACGACAAAAGATCCCAAAGCATAACAACTAAACCTATAAAGCATAGAAAACATAAACAGGATTCTCAACCAACCAAACTCGTCTACTCCCCCCAAACTTATTGTGAACATGTGGAAACAATAAGGTTTGCAGAAAAGAGTAGTTGGGAGAGAAAACGTACCTTGAAATGCCGCACTACTCCGGTGGCGGATAAAATCCACGCCACTGATTCCATTGCTGCATCATCTCCATCATCTTTCGTTGTTGCTCGAGATGTGCTTGTTGTTGGGTGTAGATGGCTTGCTGCTGCTCCATAATCGATGTCAGGTTCCCGTCAATATGGTTGAGACGACCATCTATGTGATCTAATCGATCATAAATCCCGAGGTCGCCTCGAACGGGTGGCGGGTGCAATATGCCGCCTGTCTCAGGAGCCACTTCAGGCTCGGCTTGCTCGGCTTGCTCCTCATGCGGTTGCTCGCCCTCGACCTCGCCTTACGCGTTCACGCACTGCGTCCATGCATAATGTGCAGCGGAGCTCATATTCCAGTTTGCATCTGGAGTAAAGTATCGGCTTATGCTTGTGAGCTCGGGATTGGGCAGGCGGAAGATTGATTGGCCGTTTTGATCATATAACAGCCACAAGTAACGTCGGGGGTGCCTCTTCAGAACGCTCGACGATAGGCACGCCTTGTCCAGAAGATGTCGTGAGAGATCGGACTCTCGAATCGTAATCCCAAAGAAATCGGCAATGGGGTAACGAATCCCCTATACATATCTTCGAATTTTCCAAATCGTGGATCGTGCATATGGAAGTCTTGAGCTAAGAACATGCCGGCATGCATCTTCCGTTGAACACGGCTCCAATCGTAATGCTCATATGTTGTGAGAGGGGCGGTGCCGCGTCGAATGGCCATGCAAGGTGAATGTGAGGGCGGTGGAAGTAACGGACACGCTGGATTCCGAATCGAGCTAGCCTTTGATCTCGAGGCATCATAATATGGAGTGTGCTCGAGTCTAGCGTCCATGAACTTTGGCCATACGCTTTGGACTGTGTACTCGACGTCCCCTATGTAATTTCCTTCCGGATCTCCATTGATGATTCCATTAAGTTCGCCTCACGGAGAGTTGACGGGTTCATTGTCGAGCCGAACATGATGTAGTCCGGCATGCCGTTTGTCTTGTGAACATGGAGAGTCGACAAGAATTGAGTGTCGATCCGTATGTAAGATAATTGGTCGTGATAATCGAGTACACCCGACCTCTCGGCTAACCACGCCACATCATTGGTGATGTCCATCTCGACACGTATTGAGGCACATGAAACATGAATGCCTATGCCGTAGTCTCACCAATCTATCCCAACGGTTTCTCGACGAGTCACTTGGCAGTCTAACCCCAAAATTTTCGGGATCAAATTCATCTGGTGGTGCCATGCGTGGCTCGTCGTGAGGCTCATCATGATGCTCATCGTTGAAATCATCTTGTGTCTCGTCGTGGGAAGTGGAGACAATGCTCTTGTCCTTTCGCTTGTGACCGTGAGTACGCGGCATATTTGTACCTAAAAAGAATATCAAAGTTAGCCCGTGTATGAATGAAACAATCAAAACAACGTCAACCCAAAATGCTCAATATAGATCCCCAAACTTCAACTTAATCAAATTATTTCCATATTGTCATATGATCTTGCAAGATAACACACAATGGGAAAAACACACACACCAAAAATTTCAAAATTGGACGCTACGGCGAAAACTAGCGATCACCCTTCGAGACCTAGCGGTCGCTAGGAGGTCATGGCACCGTCGTGGCCGCCGGACCGGGCGGAAGCGACGTGACGTGGCAAGACGCAGCGCCAGAGCACAGCCGGCGTCAGAAGGACCAACATGATCATTGTCGCGGCGAAAAGAACGGTTTCAAGGCTATTTTCACAAATTATTAACCCAAATCAACAATGTAGGCACATTAAACAAACAATATCGTGTATAAACGTGAATAAACCTATCATTGGACAAATCATGCTCAAACACCACACAAATCTAGCAAAATAAGCCCTAGTCTCTCAAAGTTAATTAAACCCACCTCAAGAGGATAAATGGAACAAATCCTTCCTAATCATGCTCAATAAAAGTAAACCCATGAAGAATTAAACAAATATAGCATACCTTGGGTGGATTTGATGGAGAAATGCAAGAAATTGGGGAAGAGAGGTGCTTGTGTGCTTGAGAGGGGAGGTTTGTTCGCTTTTTCAAAAAACGTGTGTGTGTGTGTGGGTTACAATTTGGGGAGAAATAAGGTAAAACGCTGGTCACGGGCGGGCGGGGTCGCGACGGATCTCATGGGTCGAGCTCGCGATCGCGAGCTTGGCCATGAGCTGCCGCCGGACAAAAACGTTCGCCCACTTTCTCGCGGCACCCCTCATGACCTCGCGGTCGTTAGGGTGGTCGCTAGGTACTTTTTTTTTTTTTAAAGAAAGCTATTAAACTTTGGGATCTAACAAAACAACGAAACACGACACAAACAAAGAAACACAACCAAAACAAAAACGAAAACAACAAAACAGAAAGCATGTAAAACTTTGGGTTACCTCCCAACCAAGCTAGAATTATCGTCGCTAGCTCGACGGTACCTCGTATCATGGTTCGCTTAGTGGGTCACCTTGACTTCTCGGTCAGTGTGACTTGAAGTAGGATTTGAGGTCTTGGCGCTCACTTTAAAAATGTTGCCCCGAGTCTGTGAGCTCAGAATCCCATCGCAAACGCACGGAAAGCGATTATGCGGTCCCGACCATCTCGACTTGAGCTTTCCGGGAATAGACGGTCGAGCATTGTAAAGTAAGACTTCATTACCCGCGAAAATCCTTTGGCACGAATGTGGAGGTCGTGAAATTTCGGCT
Organism: Salvia rosmarinus; assembly: GCA_036937905.1. Classification (NCBI taxonomy): domain Eukaryota; kingdom Viridiplantae; phylum Streptophyta; class Magnoliopsida; order Lamiales; family Lamiaceae; genus Salvia; species Salvia rosmarinus. The sequence goes on along the minus strand of CM072815.1, from coordinate 58,167,065 downwards.
CTTTCCTTGTATATCCGAGAATTCTCGAAGCTTCATTCCTCTACTGTCGAGCTCCAACAGTTGGTCACTCCTTATCATACCGCCTCCTCAAGTCCATGTTGATTCTCTTAGTCGCCTAACACGCTTTGTGCTCCAATTCAACCGTAAATGGCGGGATTTACCAAATACCATTTGATATGGAGATAGCAGATGGGAGCTTTGTACGCATCCCAGTAAGCCCAAAGAGCATCATCCAACCGCAGCCCAATCCTTGCGAACAACCGATTTCTCTAGAATCGCTTGATCTCTCGGTTGGCGAGCTCGACTTGCCCGTTTGCTTGTGGATGGTAGGGGAGGTGACGCGATGCTTGCACCATATTTGGCTAGAACGCTGCTAGCCACTTATTATTGAAGTCGATCCCCATCACCGATCAACGCCTGACTCCAAATCGAGTCGAATGTTCTTGTGAAGGAACTTGATCACTACCTTGAGTCGTTCGTGATACCGGAATTGCCTCTACCCAACGGGAAACGTACTCCAAAGAAGAAGAATATACATGTAACCACAAGACATTGGGACGGACCCATGAAATCGATCCCCATACGTCAAATAGTTCCACCTCCATGATGGTTTTCGTGGCATCTCGCCTTTCTTAGTGACATTCCCCACTCTTCGACAACGATCACAACTCTTGATAAAAGATTGGCAATCTTTGGATCGAAGGCCAAAAGAATCCATCGTGGCAAATCTTTGCAGCTGTCTTGGCGTCCGCAAAATGGCCTCCAACAACGAACTATGGCACTCGTGGATTATGTTCTCCCATTCTCCTGGGGAACGCAATGACGATCAAACCATCGGCACATCGGCGGTAGAGATGAGGATCGTCCCAATAATAGAACTTAACATCGTGGAGAAACTTCTTTTTCAAATGACCTTTGCGATGGAGGTAAAACTCAATCACCAAGTAATTAACAAAATCAGCGTGCATGGTGTGTGATCGATGACGCCAAGATGTGCTCGTCTCGAAGTTCTCCTTATGCCAATCTTCCTATCCTCTCCTTCGATCAAGCTTCTCCAATCGCGACAAGTGGTCGGCAACCACATTCTCACAACCCTTTCTATCTTTGATCTCCATGTCGAACTCTTGAAGAAGGAGGATCCATCTCACCAATCTTGGCTTCGAATCTTTCTTGGCGAATAGATGACGAATGGCGGCATGATCGGTGGTACGATGGTGTGGGTGCCCACAAAATAAGGTCTAAACTTATCGAAAGCATAGACCACGCAAGTAATTCCTTCTCCGTGGTGGTGTAATTCATTTGAGCAGTAGTCGAGAGTCTTACTTGCATAATAGATGACTCGAAAAGCTTGTCTCGCTTACGCCTAATACAAGACCGATCGCTCAATCGCCGCATCACACATCACTCGAATGGTTGACTCCAATCAAAGTGAGACCAAAACCTGAGTCTAGATCGTATAACTTCAATTTCTCGAACGCCCAAACACTCCTTCGTGAACACGAACTTCATATCTTTCTCGAGCAATCCACACAATGGTTTCGTGATCGCCGAGAAATCCTTGATGAACCGCCTATAAAACCCGCATGATCGAGAAAACTCCTCACCGATTTGACATTTGTAGGCGGAGGCGGTTTCTCGATAGCGACTATCTTTGCTCGATCCACTTCCAAACCCTCGGCGAGACTTTGTGACCAAGCACGATACCTTCCTTCACCATGAAATGGCACTTCTCCCAATTGAGAACAAGATTCGCCTCCTCACATCTTTGCAAAGACTTGTGACAAGTTATGGAGACAATGGTCGAACGAAGAGCCAAACACGGAAAAGTCGTCCATAAAGACTTCCATAATATTCTCGATCAACCCATGGAAGATGGACATCATGCACCTTCGAACGTGGTGGGCATTGCACAATCCAAACGGCATTCGCCATAGGCGAAAACTCCATACGAACAAGTGAACGCCGCTCTTGTGCCGATCTTCGGCGATGGCAACTGATTGTACCACGAATATCCATCGAGAAAACAAGAGAACTCATACCCGCTAGTCGTCCAACATCCGATCAATAAAGGCGGGAAAATGGTCTTTCCTCGTGGGCGTGTTCGAGCACGATAGTCGATGCAAACCGCCATCCTATTACGAGTCTTGTTGCCACAAGCTCGCTCGTCTGCCTCTCGATCACCGTGATACCCCTTTCGATACCACTTGAGTAGGCTAACCCACTCGCCGTCGGATATGGCATAGATCATGCCCGCGTCTAAGAGCTTCAACACTTCTTTTCCGACGACCTCTTGCATTGCCGGATTCAATCGGCGCTGAGGTTGCACCTTCGCTCAGTATTCATTCTCCAACAGATCCGGTGCATGCAAATCGAGGGTCACCCCTCGATATCGTAAATCGCCCACCCAATCGCAGACTTGTACCGCTTCAACACGACCATCGCTTTACGTTCCTCATCACCAAAGCCAAGATATTATCACCGGCACGCCTCATCGCCGCCTAAGAAGGCATACTGCGGTGGTCCGCAACTCTTTCAACTCCATCTTCTGTAGTCTCTTCCTTCTTCACCACGGCCCTCTCCTCCAATCGGCTTCCTCACATCCAAATAAGGCACCGACTCCTCGGGAGGCCTCGACTTCATCGATGGACTCAAGATACTCTAAAATCTCGCCACACGCCTCATCAAGGTCTCATGGTGAGAAAATCGAGTTCTGCATACAAAACTCCACCGATCAACCGATTGAAAGTGAGTGGGCGACAATTTGCTCTATAACTCGACAATCTTCCATGGTCTTCTCGTCAGCCGCTTCATAGCATCATATATAGAGATTTTCATCTCCTCGCCGTTGACTCGGAAGGTGAGATCTACATCTTGCACGCCTATCAATGCTTTGCCTTAGCTAGGAATGGTCGCCCAAGAATAAGAGGTGTATTCCCATCCTCCGCATATCGAGAACAACGAATCACCGAAGATGAAATCTCGAACTTTCACGAGCACGCCCTCCACTATCCCTTTCGGATAAGTCACCGATGTGTCTCGCCATCCAAGAGCTATGGTGGTCGGCTTGATCTCCCAATCTCCAATCGGTTAAAATGGACAACGGCATCGATTGATGCTTGCCCCAAATCACGTAACCTGGAGAATGTCCGTCCTCCGATGACACATGCTATGGTGAAGCCGCTCGATCTTTCGCTGAGCGGCAACTTCTTTTGCAATGCAAAGATCGCACTCTCGAGATGATTTATCGCCCTCGAATTTCCCAAGCTTCTTTTATCGGCAACGACATCTTTCAAAACTTCACATAACCCGGCATATCTCAAGTGCATCAAGTAAAGGAATATTGATGTGCACCTTTTGAAACATCTCCATGAATCAAGTTAACTTCTCATCGCATTTGGCTTGGCTAAACGGCTTGAAACGGAATTGGAGGCACGTGACGTTGAAATTTCTTCATAGCTCGCCGCAGATCGACTCGCGACCGCGCGCGCGATCGCTAGTACATGTACAAGATCCTCCTTCGTCATGATCGGGCTGGGCGCTTTCTCGGGCGCTAGGTGCGTCGTCAAGCTTCATATGATATCTCGCGTTGCTTGAATTACTCGCGACCGCTAGGTCGCCGCTAGGTCCCTGACCGACATGTCGGTGGCGTTGCTGACTTTTTGTGCTCACGAGCCGCGAACTCCGCTGCAGTAGTCCTCGCGGCGGGCTCATGATCGCGAGCTCGGTCGCTAGATTCTCTCTGCCCGCTTGCCTGCTCGCCTCCTCGTGACTTTGATAAGCTCGCCCACCTCAATTGAATGGCATTACGGTGATTTTGTGGTTTACCTCCGTACACTCTAAATTGGCCCGACTTGTGTCGCCCATTCTGTTGTGCGGCTATCCGACTTATTTGATTCTCCATCATCTTCATGTGCTTTCCCATAGCCGCCACGGTGGACTCCAAATGATTGATCTTCCGCCTGTTGCTTATAAACGACTCGATTCGTTGCAATTGTTGGTTGCTTACAACCAACCACGCGCATCATATCCTCTAGACTCGCTTCTTCGCTCTTGAATTACTCCGCTCGAATCGAGAAACCCGGTGGAGGCTGTTGAAAATTGTTGGGGTTGGCGTGAGAAATTTGGGTGACTTACATTGTTCGGATTGTACGGATTCCTGACGGTTATTCCTCTAATTTATGTAATTCACGTCCTCACCGATCATCTCGACTCAGTAGCATTTATCCGAGCCACGCCTTTTCCTTTCCTTTCTTTCTCAAATCGCTTAACAAGGTGAATCGCCCATAATATTGTCGTGCTTTGAGTCACCTTCAATCGTAGCACCTTCACCACCGTGTCCTCTCCATCGCCATCGATAACCGCTGCCGCCATCTCTTCTATGATACGGCCGCCTCGTCTACACGCCTGCTCAAAAGCAACCCCGCTGATGCGTCAACAATACTCCTCGTGTGAGGTGTCAGCCCGCTGTAAAACTGGGTAATCTGCTGCTCCCTCGAAAATCCATGCTGTGGGCACCTTCTCAATAGGCCCCTGAATCTTTCCCACGACTCGAATAAAGATTCATCTCCTAACTGGAGAAGTGGGAAATCTCGGCTATGATCTTCGTGCCTTAGCCGAGGAAAGTACTTGAAGGAATTTCTCACACGTAATCGCCCAACCGTTGATGCCCGTGCGATCTAAGGTCTTGAACCGCCCTTCGCTTGATTTCGCAGAGAATCCGAACATACGCATCCGGATTGTGTCTTGTGGCACCCCATTCGCTTGATGGTGTCACAAATGTCGAGATAGGTCTCGAGACGGGCGCTCGGATCCTCTGTGACTCCTCCTCCGAACCGCCCCCTCGAACCATGCCGATTAGGGCTGGCTTCACCAAAATTGTTAGCGTTTACTCGGGCCCCATCCGCCTCCTTGAAATTGCTCGGTGGAGGTCCATACATGTAATTCAATGATCTTGCGCCTCCCGAGCGAGGACAACGAGTCCCATAGTCGCCAATTACGACTGCATTGTAGAAGTCCGCTAACGCGTGCAGAACTATTTCGGGAACGTCCCGTTATTACGATTGCCATTGCTTCCTTTCTTCTTGCCCTTCTCCTTCTCCTTTGTGAATTTTCGATTTCGGATCAAAGTGTAGTTCGTGAGATCCTCGGGACCTTGTGAACATAAACCACCCGGAGAAAAGAAGGAAATCGATAGCGAGGAATAAAAAAAAAAAAAACAACTTGAATTAATAATTCCAAATTGTCAAGTTATTCCTATATGATCTTAACAATCCCGACGGCGCCAAAATTTGATCGCTTAATTTTCTAACACGAAAAGGTGTAAATATAGGTGTTTAAGCATCGATCCATGTGGATTGTAATGCTAAAATCTGAAGCTAACTCAACAAGGATTCATCATTATTCAAGTAACAAAATATGGTTTTGTGAGATTTTAGGGCTTCTAACTCAATCCAAAGCAAAGGTAACAAAATGCGAAAAGTAAATCAAAGCAATAAACACACGGATGTTTAAAAGCAGATAAAGACGACTAACCTGTGGGCTGCATTAATCCTATCCACAACGTATGATTATCCTGCTCCTATTAACCAATTTTAATCCGCATAAAATGGAAGATCACATATATAACCGACAATTTCACATTTATTAAAAAGCGTCAGATTACTAGTTTTCCTATTCTCGCACGCCTCTAGGTGAAAACAAGTAACCCAAACGGATCACAAAGAATATGCTTCCTACGAATATCCTATCTCGCCTACGACTCAAGGCGCATTCAGATCGTGCATTCGATATCGATTGACAATTAAAACAATTACGTAATTAACCGACAACTAAATATGCATCGAGATTGATCGAAACCAACACATATAAATAAGCACAATCGAATCATGAATCAATGCATGGACGGTAAATAACGATAACAGAATTCCAACGATAGATCGAATCATGCAAACCCAGGATTAGAACGAAAACTAGCCGACATAATAAACGGAATGAAATACGATTTAATCATAAAGACGGAAATTAAATATATAAAACCCGTGATGTAGCGTTGATGAACACGCTGGGCTTGAATCCCAACCTCGGTAAAAACGGAAAATTGCGAGATCGTCCGGACGAAACGCTCCGGATCGTAAACAAAACGTAAACTAACGAAGAACAATCCAGAAACAACTCTAGAATGAAAATATATGGAACCTAAAGCTAAAACTCAAAAACTTATGAAAAAGCGAGAAAAGAGGCTCGAATCGTAGGTCTCAAGTTGGGGCGAGGGTGTTGCCATATATATAGCACACCCCAAACCCTAATTTTCCTTCTGCTGCCGCCTCGCGACCACCCTTCGCGATCGCTAGCGTGGTCGCGAGGTAAGTCTCACAGACCTCTCTCGCGCCGGTCGCCTCTTGCGCTCGCTTGGTGCCTCATGACCGACTAGCGGTCGCTAGCCATACTCAAGTGGTCGCGAGAAATAGTCCAGCTGGCTTTCTCGACGGCTGGCTTCGCATGGCACATTATCGCATGGTCGCGGTATCGGGTTCTCGCGTGTTTCCTAGCGGCCGCCTGGCGACCGCTAGGTCGGTCGCTAAACACGCCAGATTGTGTGTTTTGGCTCGTGTGTCGCTCCTTGCTTGATTTTCAACATATGGACCTACACAACACCAAAAGAACACCCAAGAGCAAGAGATCTTCTAGAAATAGATAAAACATTAGAATCGATACGTAAACGCACATTAAACGAGCTAAACTCATCTTCAATATCAACTATAAACGTGTAAAATGCGGCGCTTATGGGAATTAATTGATGCCTTATTCGATCTTTCAAGAATTAGGTCTTATGAGTTGAAACCCACCGCATGACCCTTCAATTAGCCGATAGATCTATGAGATACCCCAAGGGGGTAGTGGAAAATGTTATGGTTAATGTAGGGGGTCTGATTATTTTGATGGATTTTGTGGTCTTGGAAGTTGGGGATGTACGGGAGGATGGTAGGTCTCACAATCGCTCTCCTCGGTAGATCCGTTTATGGCCACCACTAATACCATGATAGATGTTAAGAGTGGTCCGATTAAGATATTTTTTAGGGACCACGGTTACATTTTCTGTTAGAGATAGCCTTAATGCCCCTACTGCTCATTATATTGATGATTGTGCTTTTGTCGATGCTATTGAGCCCTTGGTTGAGAAAGTATTTTTGCAGGCACACACAGTTGAAGAGGTCTTCATGGGATCGGCCGACGAGCAAGAATTAGCACGTGAGCTGACAAGCTTCCCCGAGCCATCTGTTGAACTCAAGGAGCTCCCAACGCATTTGAAGTACGTGTTCCTAGAGGAAGGGGGAGCCAAGCCAGTGATCATCTCCTCGACGTTGGCTCGGTATGAGGAAGATGCGTTGATTGGTGTTTTAAAGAGGAACAAGCTTGCCTTCGGGTGGAGTTTGGTTGATATCCGTGGCATTAACCCCGCCAAATGTATGCATCGCATCACCTTGGAAGAAGGAGCTCGCCCAACGAGAGACGGACAAAGGAGGTTGAACCTGTGATATCGAGTAGTGAAGAAGGAGATCTACAAACTCCTGGCTAAGGCCTTATCTTTCCCGTCGCAGATAGTGAATGGGCGAGCCCGTGCATGTAGTGCGAAGAAGGGCATTCACATCGAAAATAGCAAGGGAGTTGGTGCGCCGAGCCACCACGGATGGCGCGTGTGCATCGACTAATGGAAATCGAATGCCGCCACAAAAGGATCACTTCCTCTACCCTTCATTGATCAAATGCTTTATAGGTTAGCCGTCACGATTTTATTGCTTTCTTGACGGTTTGTCCGGTTATTATCGAGTTGCCATTGCTCGAGGACCAATCCAAGACGGCGCTCATGAGCCCGCATGGGACATTTGCTTACCGCCGTATGCCGTTTGTCTTTGCAATGCACCGAACCTTCCAACGGTGCATGATGTCCATCTTCTCGTAAATGATCGGCGATACATGGAGGTATTTATGGATGAATTTTCGGTTTCGGTTCCTCGCTTGATGACCGCTTGGCTAAAATTGATCATGTGCTTAATAGATGTGTCGAGAGTCATTTGACTTTAAGTTGGGAAAAGAGTCATTTCATGGTTAAGAGCGGTATAGTTCTCGGGCACTTGGTTTCTCGTGATGGGATTGAGGTGGATAGAGCCAAAATTGATGTTATAGGGAAATTGCCCCCACCTGTTGAAGTTAAAGGGATTAGGAGTTTCTTAGGGCATGCGGGATTCTACCGTAGGTTTATTAAGGATTTTTCGAAAATCTCTCAACCCTTGTGTCGTTTGCTTGCCCAAGACGTGCCGTTTGTGTTTGATCATGATTGTATGCATGCTTTCTCTGTGTTGAAAGAGAAGTTGACTAGTGCCCCCGTGGTTGTAGCCCCGAACTGGAATGAACACTTTGAGATTATGTGTGATGCTAGCAATCATGCTGTAGGGGCTGTTTTAGGGCAACGTGTTGATAAGATGTCTGTAATTTACTATGCTAGTTCTACCTTGAATCATGTGCAGTGAATTACACGACAACCGAAAAAGAAATGTTAGCTATGGTTTTGCTTTAGAAAAATTTCGCCTTATATCATAGGTTCTAAAGTGATTGTTCATAGTGACTATGCAGCTTTAAGGTACTTGTTAACCAAACCTCAAGCCAAGCTAGGTTGATCCGCTGGGTTCTTCTCCTTCAAGAATTCGATTTAGAGATTAAGGATAGGAAAGGGTGAGAATTCGTGGTGATCATTTGTCTCGCCTTCAATCCCAGTGTTAAACTTTTGCATGAGATCACAATGATTTTCCTTATGAAAAGCTTTTGCGGTCTCATCTTCCCGTGGTTCACCGACATTGTGAATTATCTTGCTTTTGGGAGATGAGACCCGATCTAACCTATCGTGAAAGGAAGGCGTTTTCTAACCTTGTGCGAGTAATATTTCGGACGAGCCATATCTGCTCAAATTCGGAAGGATGATGTGATCCGTCGATGTGTGCCCGAGGAAGAGCAAATCAAGTGTTGGGAAGATGCCACAATGGTAATTTTGGAGGCATTTCACGGACAAAAGACGCATTCAAGGTCCTCCAATCGATTCTATCGGCTATCATTGTTCAAAGACGCCTGGCGTTCTACCGTGCTTGTGATCGATGCCAACAAGACGGATCTATAGGTGCCCTAATGAGATGCCTCAATAATATTCTTGTGGTAGAAATTTTCGATGTGTGGGAATCGATTTCATGGGACCCTTCCCTAAATCTTTTGGTTTTCAATATATTCTCGCTTGCGTTGACTACGTGTCCAAGTGGGTCGAGGCTATCCCCACTGCATACGTGATTCTTATATCGCCTTGAATTTGTGCAGAGAATATACTGCAGCGGTTTGGTTTTCCCAAAGCAATCATTAGTGATGGAGGAAGCATTTTGCAACAAGTTGTTCGAGAAGTTGATGAAGAAGAGTGGGATTAACCAAACCTTATCACCCACGGACATCGGGACAAGTCGAGACTAGCAATCGGCAAATCAAGGGATCCTAGAAAAATGGTCCAACCTTCTGGAAAGATTGGTCCACCAAATTACCCGATGCACTATGGGCGTATCGCACCGCATACAAAAGCATTCTTGGAATGAGTCCTTACCGTTTGGTGTTTGGGAAGACGTGCCATCTTCTGGTGGAGATTGAGCACAAGGCCTTGTGGGCCATCAAAACCATTTCCTTGAGTTGCAAGATGCTTCCCAACGCCGGATGTTACAACTCCCTGAGCTCAAGAATTACGCAATGAGGCATATGACAATGCCCGAATTTATAAAGAAAAAGTGAAGGCGATCCACGACAAACACATTGTGCACAAGGATTTGAAGCCCGGTATGAAGGTTTTATCATTCAATTCCCGACTGAAGCTTTTTCCCGGGAAGTTGAAGTCTCGTTGGAGTGGCCCTTTCATCATCAAGGAAGTGAAGCCGTATGGTTCGGTTGTGCTCACTAAAGAAGGTTCTGCATTTAATCATTCGAGGTCAATGGTCAACGTGTGAAGCCCTATGTAGAAGGGTCCGACCTCTTTCACGGTGGAATCTATTTCCGTCGCTGATCCTTAATCGTCATGATTTATCCTTGTCAAGCTAATGACAGTAAACGAGAGCTTCGTGGGAGGCAACCCACGTTTCTTTTTGTTTTGTTCGTGTTTTCCTTCGGTTTTGTCCTTGTTTGTGTTTTGATTTCTTTTTGTGGTTTTATTTGGTGCAGGTTGAGGAGTAATTTTATCTAGAATTGGAACATGGTCGAAAAAGTTGAAGCAGGCAAAATAACGTCCAGGGAGGTACCCCAGGCGTCGGACGCGATGAAACCGGCGCTGGGTTACGTATCAAAGAATTTCGTCAGGAGGCTCGCCCAGCGCCGGACGCGACGAAGCACCGGACGCGGGGTGAATCAAATCTTGGTCAGCAAAGCACACCCAGCGTCGGACGCGACGAAGCGCCGGATGCGGGGTGTTAATCAAAAGTGAAGCGTGGCACCCAAGGCTTGGACGCTGTGAAACCGTCTTCAAGCGAACTAATTGGTAATGAATACCCAATACGGATGCCATGAAACCGGCGTTGGGTCCATTTTTGATTTTATTTTTTGATTAAAAAAAAGAGAGAAAGTTTTATATATATATGTGAATTAGGGTTTCTATCTCTTATTTGCGCCGCTTATGCTCTTTCTCTCTCGCGTAGCCTCTCTCAGAACAAATTCATCTCCCGCCGCTGCTCCATAGTTTTCCGTCCGGCGCTCCATTAATGTCGCACGCCGCCTCCTCGCCCTTCCGTCCGGCGCCGTGTTCTTACTTCCTCAGTCGTGGCGGCCTCGAGCGCTGCCTCACGCTAAGCTTCCATCTCCGCCCGCACCGCGCCTCTCCGCCAAGACTCCGCCCGGGCTGCGACCGCACGCCGCGCGCCACGCCCATCTCCGCTCGGCGCCTTCCTCCGCCCGCGCCAGTCGCTCTCGCTTCCCGCCCGTGCTACCCACCAACGCCGATCCACTCTCCGTCCGCATCTCCTCTCCGTCCGCGCAGCACCTATTCCTCGATTCGCCAGACGCTAAGCGCCTCCGTCCGGCGCCTCTCGTCTGCCCAAAGATTTTCCTCAAGCGCCTCGTGCACAGCCCTTCATTCTCCGTCCGGTGTTTGTGCCGGTCCCGCTTGCTTCCTTCCTCACACGCCACAGCCTCGGCTCCGTGTCACCTCATTTGGAAATTCGGCCCACTTCCACGTATTTCGCTATGGTTCAGACTAAGAATGCGGCCGGGTCCGCCTCCGCCACCCTCAAGCGTATGATGTTCCTATGGATGAACCCGACGAGGATATCGATTATATACTCGCCACTTTCCCAATTTATAATCCGCAGGTACACACTATCACCGCTTTGCATTTCAAGAAATCACGCCCGCGTCAATTCAACCGCAATTGATGCGAGTTTAGGTCTTGAGGATAGGGTTAAAGTATTTGAAAATTTGGGATTGCTTCAATATGCTTTGATGGATTTACCCGGTTATAACCCATTGTTGATTGAATTCTACCGCACGATGTGTATTGATGATGAATCGATTCCTTGTCTTGTCATCCGCTGGGCAAGAGTATGTTATAACACCAGACATTATGAAGGGGTGTTTGGTTTTCCGACTTCGTGCACGTGGCGCGCCCATTCATTCAATGTTAGAGGCACCGAAGGAGCTATCGATTTAATAATCGGTCATCATCCGAATGCCGAGTGGGTTTATCAAGGATGAAGCATTGGCAATGGTCCACAAGTTATAGCTTTCAATGTTTTCGAAACGAGCGGGCTAATAAGGTGAATATCACCGAGGTCTTCCCGCTCACATGTCAGTAAAGAAGACGTAAGATTTCACGACATACTTTATTTGGGACCACTTGCGCTGGTCGGTAGCGTAAGAAATGTCGGCCAACCCCGTGCAAATCCCTACCGGTCCGGCAAAGGAACTTAAGGATCATAAATAACGATGGACGACCGCCCGGCCAAGATCACATTCGACCTAAGATGATTGATCTTAGTGAGTCATGAGGCGCCTTTGCTTATAACGAGACTACTACGTACCTCATGATCGAGGAATTGCGTTAAGAGATATATGCTTGCTAAAGACGCAGCAGCCCAAAGAAGCCCAAGCGGCCCAAGCAAGAAAGCGGGACCATCTCATGCACCTTCGGGTGATATGGTCATCTTCGATACCACCGCTCCATCCGATGATGGCGCGACCACCATACCGATGCGTAAGAGGATACAGAGCCCATCCAGAGCGACGCCGATCCAAATCATCCGTAGTTCCATTCTCAGCAACATGCATCGGGTCAAGGGTATAATTCAATACGTGAGGAGCTGGGACAGTTTAGGAGTGAATTGGCGGCCCATCGATGTAGTTTCACAAGACATATATTCTCGATTTGATCAGCAAATCAACGTCTCGACGAATGTAATCGATTGTGGCATGAGCGTAACCAGCGTTGGAATGAGTACAATCAATGATGATCGAGCGTAATCAACGCATGGTCGCTCTTGAAGCCCAAAGGAACGCGTGACTACATTTCATGGCGCCTCCTCCACCATCATTTTCCCACCAATAGTGATTATTCACTATTGATGCGTATGTGTTTTTCCTTTTGTTTGTATTTTTTCGCTTTCTTGTTTTGCTTCTCTCGCTTGCTGCTTTTGTAGGTTTTGTTCTTTGTTGATCCCGCTGCCCGCTTCTTCGCTTTCGGGAAGTTTTCTACCTTTCTCTTATTCTTTTATCTCGCAATGAGGACCTCGCTGCTTTAAGCGGGGGGGGGTTTTTTTCCGCTTGGTTTGTTTTGTTTGTTTTCTGTCAAGCTTCGCCTTTGTTGTGTTTTGTCATTTCTTAACTTTTGTTTGATTAGAGATGATTTTATCTTCTTGAAATCAATGGTGTATGAAGAATTATGCTTTAAGTTGAATTAATTGCTTTTTGATCCGAAATTTTTGCATCTTGGTATATGGTTTTTAGTTCGACGAAACTTAGATGTCAATTAACCGTGGGACATAATTAGAAAGTCGTGTTTAGACAAGGTGTGTGATCGGATGTCATATGCTTCAGAAATGGAACCCGCCTCAGTATGATCTTTCAAGAAAAATGGACAAAAAAAAAAAGAGAAAAGAAAAGAAAATATGTCTTTGTTGTGAAATAAGTGGGCTTAAAATTAGAATAAGGGCTCTATCCTCTTGCTTGTGTTGTCTCTCGAATGGAGACTCTTTACTATGGGTATAGATATCACGTTAGGATACTCGAGTGTACAACTCAAGGTTCCACCTAACGATTATCATCTATAATCGGTTTTAAGTTCCACAAGTTCTTATTTGTTTTGTCATTTGGGATATCTTACATGAAAGGGAACCATATAAGTTGTATATTGATTTATGAAATCATGTTGAGTCGAAGCACAACTATTCTATGATAAGTCACATGTTTGGATTGACGAATGAGGATCATCAGATTGAGAACTATACTATTGAGACGTATTGAATGGACGTGAATACGTGATTGATTCTATTTGAAGTATTGATTCTATGTGTGTCATTCCTTTCAAGAAACTAAAATTTGCTCGAGGACAAGCAAAGAGTTAAGTGTGGGGGTGTTGTTTTTCATGTCTTTGTTTGGTTTTTCTTCGTTTGTTTTTGACGATTTGATTCCTTTTTGATTATATTAGAATATCTTTTTGTTGGAATCATATTTGTTTGTGTTTTGTGTAGTATGACCGCATTTGAACATTTGATGATTAAGAGCACCTGCCGCCGACCGGTGTAGCCGGCTGGTGCGCAAACGCGTCAGATCGAAGAAGACCGTCCGTCCGCGCTTGTGCGTCCGCGCTGGTACGCTTTGTTGCTGCGCCACGTCCGGCGCTGCTCTCGTCCGTGACTGACGCCTTTTACACGTATCGTCCCGAGTGCCAGCGTCCGTGGCTGGAGCCGATATCAAGACCCGCGTCCGACGCTCGCCTGCATCCGGTGCTGGGTTGCATGTGCAAGATCGGCCTTGAGAGTCCGTGACGTCGGCGCTGCATCACGCCGTGTGCGAATAAGAGATTTCTTCCAGAGGCTCGACGTGTCCGGCCTCCTTGCGTCCGTATTGCTAGCCCATCCGAGACTTCGCGTCCGGTGTTTGGCTCGAGTCCGCGCTGGCTGCCTTGTTGTTTGCGAAGCGCACGATCCGGCGCTGGCTCAGGTCCGGCCGCTGCTAATTTGGGCCGCTATATATACTTTCAAACGTCAGAACCTACCTTCACTTTTCATTATCTTATTTTCCGTCTTTTTGATTGGAGAGCCCTGCACTGCAATTTTTCCTCTTCTTAGTTCAAGATTTATTCTTCTTCTTGTCTTTGGATTTGATTCAAGAACTATTGTAAGGATTGTTGATTCAGATTCAAATTTGAATATCAATTCCGCTGCTCGATTATTTGTTCGTAAGTTTCTTCTATTGCTTTATTCCGCTTAATCGCTTCATATTTGATTGTTATCGATTTCTTCGTTGGATTAAGATTAATTTTGATATTAGTCTTTTTAATCTTGTCTTCCGTTTAATCTTTTCGATTCATCTCTAGGGTTTATAATTTCAATTCCATGTTCTTCGATTTAAGGTTTAATTCTTGCCTAGATAATTTATCTGCTTTGTCAATTTCCGCCTAGTTAATTCGTATTTCTTTCTTTGATAATTTCTTGCCTAGGTAATCTATCAACCCCCTTTTGAGATTAGAGCGTTTAGGAATTTATTTGTTTTCGTGTGACAACTTAGTAACGCCCTGTTAAGTTTTTCCTTGAGAGACGACTAGGGTTAACTTTCCCTAATATAACACCTCATTCGATTAGGAGTCAATTAAGAGTATACTTTTGATCGAAACAGAGGATGGACTAGAAGTAAGATGAAATAGATCAGTAGTGTTGTACATTTGTAAATAGATAATTAAGTAGGACTTATGTATATAGCGATGGATGTATAAAGTTTAACCTAGACTAAACGGAATAGTTTTCCGATGCCAACTCTGCCATGGTAAAATTTTCCTTTATGTAAAAAGTCCTCTATGAGGCAATTTTCCCATGATATAAAAAGAAAAATTTAAAATATCTACATTGTATTGAATGTTGATTTTCTTATTTACCTTTAAACCCATTGTTTATGCAATTGTGTGAATTTATTTACATGTAACCCTATTTGCTAAAACATGACACTTTACTTGCTTTCTTATAAATTTTTGCCTACATACTACATATATATATATTGTTTTTATTAATTTGAAATACAATATGCCGCCAAGACGTAGAAACCGAATTCCTGTGGAGGAAGAACAAGAAAGTGAAAACATACCTCAACCTACCCCTGAAACCACACCTCCTCCAAACACCAGAAAAATTTCTGAATTATTCATTCGAAAAAATCCACCATCTTTCAGTGGAACTGGTAACCCTGCCGAGGCAGAGGAATGGATTCGGGCAATGGAAAGAATTTTCAAATTTTTAGAATGTTCAGATAAGGAATGTCTTTTATGTATCTCATTTCAATTGAAAAGACCAGCTGACTTCTGGTGGGAATCACGCCAGAAGACTCTCACTCTTGAGAAATTGGAAAAATTTACTTGGGAACAATTCAAGGAGGAGTTGTTTGCAAAATATATTCCTCGCAGTTACCAGAAACAAAAGGAAATCGAGTTTATGAATCTAAAACAAGGGAAGAAAACAGTGGCAGAATATGATAGAGAATTGTGCAATCTATCTCGTTATGCTCCATACAAGATAGAAACAGACGAGAAGATGGCTGAATTGTTCCGCTCGGGTCTACGTCAAGAAATAAGAATCATTTTGGCAAGTCAACCTACCCTATCATATGCTGAGACGTTGAATAGGGCTTTAGACATGGAATTAGAAATGCAGTCAAATAAGATAGCCTCTGAATCAAATCCAATTCCATTTCAAATTCAAATTCCACAAAAGATGATGCTCCAAAATCAAAGGTTCAAAAGAAAACAAAGATGGGAAACAAGAGATTTTCCAAATAAGAAACCTTGGAAAAGACCAAATCAGCCTGTTTCAAGTTCTTTCCGACCACCCTATCAAAATCAACCACGACAATTCCAAATCCTCCCGTAATGCCTTTGTGCCCAAGATGTAATAAAGCTCATTCGAGTTTGTAGACGGGCACCAATAGTTGTTACAATTGGCTAAGTAGGTCATTATGCTAACAATCGTCGAATTAGACAAAGATCGCAGAAGTGGAAAAGGTCAACTTCCGCTAAGCAAGTGCCACAAATGAAAGCTATAGGTGGTAGCTCTCAACAAAGAAGCCCTACGACATCCGTACTACAATATCGATGATTTTACCACCTCAACCTCAACAAACTCAACCTCAACATCGAGAGTTGTTGCCTTGAACCCAAGGCAACATGAATGTACGTCAAAACTTGGCGGTATGGGAATATTAAACGCTTACCTATTGTCATTCTCTTCGACACTGGAGTTTCGCATTCTTTTATTTTAACGATATGCGTAGATGTTTTTAATCTGAACAAAGAGCGAAGTGACCAAGATTTAAAAGTGATGACTCCTTTAGGTAAATCCACAATAATTTCCCACATCTGTTCCAACTTAGAATTCGAGTTAGGAACTCTTATGTTGAAAGCAAGAATCTTACGAGTAATACCAATGTGGGATGTGGATATTATCTTAGGAATGGACTGGTTAACAGAAAATTTTGCGGTAATTCAATGTGAACGACGGGAAATTTCGCTCCATCCTCCGTGAAAGAACCCACCTGCTTTTATGGTGTTGAGAGAAAGAAGAAGAGTTCTCATAATCTCAAACGTCTTGTACGAGAAGTCGATGAAGAATAAGGAAAATTGTGCCTATTTAGTATATTTGAACGTTAATGATAAGAAAGAAAGACGATTAGAGGATGTGCCGATAGTTCAGGAATATCCAGATGTTTTTCTTGAAATATTACCGGGATTACCTCAAGATAGACAATTGGAATTTACAATTAATCTAGAGCCCGGATCATCACCTGTTTCAAAGACACCCTACCGTATGGCACCCAAAGAGTTACAAGAGTTGAAAATCCAACTTCAATAATTCTTGGACTTGGGATTTATTCGACCCAGAGTGTCTCCATGGGGAGCACATGTCCTGTTCGTGAAAAATAATGATGATACCCTAAGAATGTGCATAGACTATAGAGAATTGAACATGCTCACCTTGAAAAACAAATATCCATTGCCTCAGATAGACGATCTATTTGATCAATTGAAAGGAGCTGGTATTTTCTCTAAAATTGATTTAAAATCAGGGTATCATCAATTAAAAAATTCGTTCAGAAGATATTCCTAAGACTGCCTTTCGAACACGATATGGTCATTACGAGTTTGTAGTAATGCCTTTTGGATTAACAAATACTCCTGCGGTGTTCATGGACTTGATGAATCGTGTTTTTCACGATTACCTCGATAAATTTGTCTTAGTGTTTATTGATGATATTCTTGTATACTCGAAAGACGAACAATCTAGATATAGGAGAATCATAACAGAGTCCCAATGAGACTCTACATGGAAGGGGGCGAAAATCTCCAGCAGCAAAGGCCTTGATGGGCCAACCCAGAGATCAAATGCAAGGAATAAAGATGGGCCACAAATGAATTAATTATCTTATGTTTAGACCAGAACATAAATTAATTCATAAACATTCAATCATGCTACTAGAGAATTAATGCTGACTTACCCATTTATTACCGAAATTGAGTCGGGCATGCACAGACTTCATGAATCCCCGTATTTAAGATATCGCACATCCATTAATTATTTTTAGCGTTCTGACTGCTTAAAATAATTAATCTCTTTAATTCCTTAAGTAGTACCACTCAACCTTATTATTGTACTTGAGATAACTCAACCTGCAGGATTTAGTACAATAAATATTTTGAGCTCCTTAAGGGGACGTCATCATCCTAAACGGATACGGTGACTCAATACAAGTAACTAACATGACATACAAGCACTGCCACCACCCAAGATGCGGAGAATATTGGGTTATCTCATGTAAACCTCACCTATAACAAGTCAGTGATGGTCAACAACTCATACTCACCTAAAACCTTATCGAGGTTTAGATCAACGTAAAGTCACCGAGATCTACGCTCTTCACGATAGTCAGATAAAAGAACTCATTCAACTGTGATCCATCAATATGTCAGAGACGTACCAGTATAGACAAGTAACCAAGTCAAGTCACTTCTTATCTATACCGCAGCCTATACCGACAACTCGTCCTCAAGTTATCCCAGTTGTGATCATTTTTATATCTCATTAAACTTATCCAACCATACAGATTTCTGTGATCTTCTACATACTGTATGATCTAACTTCTATATGAGACAAAGGGACATACATGTGCAATTAAGTAAACAATTCAGACAGGAAATTGTAATAGTGGTAACAAGAAACATTGTATACACGCTCAACCAATCTGCTTCTAGTATACAAATCCAACATAGATGTCAACGGTGGCGTGATATTTTTTGCACTTTACATAGATGACATCCTTTTACTTGAGAATCATGTGAAGCTGTTATCATTATTCCGATCTCTTATCTGAATTATTTACTTAATTGCATATGTTGTCCTACTATCTTTTACAAAAGTTAGATCATACTGTGTGTAGCAGATCACAAAAATCTATAGGATTGGTTAAGTTAGTTGATATATAAAAAGGATCACAGCCGAGACAACTTGAGGACGAGTTGTTGGTATAAGTTGTAGTATAGATAAAAAGTAACTTAACTTGGTTGCTTATCTATACTAGTACGTCTTGGCGTATTGATGGATCACAATGAGATGAGTTCTTCTATCTGACCGTCTTAAAGAACCTATATCTCGGTGACTTTACGTTAATCTAAACTTCGATAAAGTTTAAAGTGAGTATGAGTTATTGACCATTGATCGGACTATTTTCTAACACGAAAACGTGCAAGTAAATAGGTAAGTCGAGTATCGTATCCATAAGGATTGTAACACGAAAATACAGAAGCTAACTCAATAATTCTTCATCATTATACAAGCAACAAATTTGGTCTTGAAAGGTTTTGGGACTTCAAATATTTAATTCAAAGCCAAGAGAATCAGAACGAATGAAAATAGCAATAGAAATCAAATAGACGAAAAGACTAACCCTAGGGATGTAATAATTCTACCCCAGCGTGTGTTTATCCTGCTTCCTATTAACCAATTTTAATCTAGCCAAGATGAAAGATCATATAAGCAACCAACAATTTTAGTTAAGACAATTGTGGTAGTGGATTACTAAATTTACCTATTACTGTTACGTCTCAAGGCGAAAATTAGTAACTCCAAAAAGATCACAAAGAATATGCTTCCTATGGATGCTCCTATCCCAGCTACGACTCAAGGCTTACCCCAGACAGTATTCAAGATCGATTGACAATTAAAATCATAAGTATTCAATCGACAACTAGATATGCATTAAAGTCGATCGTAAATTAACACATAAGATTTAGCACTAAGAATCACAAATCAATGACTGGAAGGTAAATAGCAAATAGCAGGAATCACCACACTTAGGATAAAATCATACAAACCCTAGGATTAGAACATGAATTTAGCTAGACATATAAATCGAAATAAAATACGAAATTAACATAGAAAAAGGAATTGAATTGATAAAACCCGTAATGGAGTGTCAGAAGAACAATTGTTTGGTTTGAATCCAAACCCAAGAAGAAAACGGAAAATCTGAAATCCTTCGGATGAACTTGTTCCAATAGCGATTACAATGCGTTAGCGGAAAGTAGAGTTGATGAAAACTAAAGTCTAGATGCGTAATATCTAAAGCTAGAATGAAAACTGAATGAAAAGAGTGCAAAATAGGCTCAAAACGGACTGGGAGGCGCCAAGGATGGTTTGGGGTACTTATAGCTGATGGGCTGAAGCCCTAATTCATGTCAGGCCGCGGCGCCGAGCGGTCGGCCTAGCTGTCGCTAGGTCGGTTGCTAGCTGTGAGATAGAAGCTTTTCGGGCAGAACTCGCGACCACGGCTAGCGACCGCTAGGGTGGTCGCTAGCTTCAGTGAACGACTCATTGCTTCGCTCTGCTCTCTTGCGCTCAACTCCGATTACGATCCGTTTACGCCTATGGACTCCTATCGAGATACTCTTTAACATTGTAAAATTTTCACATCGATACTTGTCATATCCATTTCATCCTATTTAGTGTCATTTTTAAACAGTTCTTTTTCGCGCGAGCTCGCGACTAGGCTAGAGGCCGCTAGCCTCCTGTTCCTTTTCATCTTTGGTTATTTCTTTGCCTTGTGCATCGATTATCACCTAAAAAGCTTACAAAACACCAAAAAGGAACTCCAAGAGCAGTATCTTCTCAAAGTGGCTAAAAGCATAATATCAACTATATAAACGCACTTAAACTGATCTAAATTCATATTAATATATCATTGTTAAACTAGTAAAAAGTTCGTTCATCACACCTCCAAACTTAAAACATTGTTTGTCCTCAAAAAAAATAGAACATAAGAAAGACAACCAAAAGAACAGGCGATGAGTCGAACAACAACAACAATGAGCCTCAGAGCAATGAGAAACAAAAGATTCTCATAATCAAATGAATCAAATCACAACATCTTTCGTTAAACTCCACATATCATAATAATCATAAGCACAAGCCTTCTCAAACCTGAATCCCCATGACATGGATAAATATATATAAACTCTCAAACACTCAAGTGTATCAAGGAGCATGTGTATACTCTCAATGTTTAAAAACACACGGAATCTACCATAAGCTTGCAAATCGTCTAATTCTCCATTGCTCAAATATGTGGTTAAGAACTAAGATCAAAAAGGTCTTATACAAAGTTATAATATAGGTTCTTTGGTAAGGTAGGATATATTTAGGCTAAGTGACTCATAATCCCATAATGTAAAACACAATAAGTATCATAAGACACAAATCCCAAATTTTCATAATTCATTTCAAATCTCTACACCAAAAAGTCATTTTTCTCTTTAAAACATCACACTTATCATATAAGTGATATACTCATCTCAAGCACTAGCTACTT
Source organism: Salvia rosmarinus (assembly GCA_036937905.1). Taxonomy (NCBI): domain Eukaryota; kingdom Viridiplantae; phylum Streptophyta; class Magnoliopsida; order Lamiales; family Lamiaceae; genus Salvia; species Salvia rosmarinus. The sequence continues at coordinate 58,145,939 of CM072815.1, read as the reverse complement.
ACCCATTTATGTTCTTTTCACACACTTGTGTCAATTTGTTTTTTTTTATTTGAACTTATATGGGTAAGCAACTATTTTTTATTATCACTTTCTCATCATTTATTTTCTTTTTCTTTTCTTTCTTTTTCTCAACCCCCAATTCTCGCAACCAACCATCACACTAACTACATAACCCAACCCACGGCTATATGAAAGAATAAGGCAGGCTCAAACGGGCTCATCAAAGGATTCAATGATTAACAGGTTAGTGTTTGGATAGTATATAGGCTAAGAAAAGAATGCCTAATATCATATCCTAATTCTTAAGCACATCAATGCAACCTCGAAAAAGATCCGGAGCAAGTTCTAGAGAAACACATGCTACTTCAAACTATTACACAGAAAGAAACAAGACTGAAAAGATATGACAATCAAAAGCTCAAGTCTCACATGTTTCAAATATGTGATCAAATTCTAAAAGGCTCAATACTCACAATAATCATAACATGCTTCGTCTCACAAAAACAGTTGCAATCAAATTTTCTAATAAAAACAATTCTCATCATCAGTTGCTCGTCATTCAATTCAACCTTAAAAAAAAACGAAGATGAAAAACTTTTTGAATTGAAGGCATTTTCTCAACAAGCCTCTGAATCTTTCCCATGACTCGAACAATGACTCATCTCCCAGTTGCGAGAAGTGGGAGATCTCTGCTATAATCTTCTGCACTATAGCCGGCGGAAAATATTTCGAAAGAAACTTTTCACAAATTTTTCCCCAACTGTTGATCCCAGTACGGTCCAAGCTCTTGAACCAATCCTTCGCTTGGTTGCACAGAGAAAATCCAAACATACGCATCCGGATCGTATCCTGTGGCACCCCATTCTGCTTGATGTGTCACATATGTCCAAATATGTCTCCAGATGAGCATTTGGATCTTCTGTCACTCCTCCCCCAAACTATTCTCCTTGTACCATACTGATTAGGGCTGGCTTCAGTTTGAAGTTATTAGCATTCACCTCAGGGCCCCATCCACCTCCTTGAAACTGTTCAGTTGGTGGTCGGTACATTTAATTCAGCGGTTGTGTCTCTACAGCAGGGAGAAATCCCATATTCGTCATCTCGCGTTGTATCTCAGTAAATTCTGTCAGAAGACGAGCAGCATGTTCGGGAGGTACACCCCCGTTGTTTGGATTAGCTGCCATCTCTTTCCTTCTCCTTTGGATGTTTTCGATCTCGGGGTCTAAAGGTTGTGCAGGTTATCCCGGGACCTTGTGATCATAAACTACCTGGAGAAAAAGGGAGAAATCAGTCCTAGCAAGTAATAAAAAAAAATACAACTTGAATTAATAATTCCAAATCAACAAGTTATTCCTATATAATCTAAACAATCCCCGGCAACAACACCAAAATTTGATCGGACTATTTTCTAACACGAAAACGTGCAAGTAGATAGGTAAGTCGAGTATCGTATCCACATGGATTGTAACACGAAAATACAGAAGGTAACTCAATAATCCTTCATCATTATCCAAGCAATAAATTTGGTTTTGAAAGGTTTTGGGACTTCAAATATTTAATTCAAAGCCAAGAGAATCAGAACGAATGAAAATAACAATAGAAATAAATAAACGAAAAGACTAACCCCAAGGGTGTAATAATTCTACCCCAACGTGTGTTTATCCCGCTTCCTGTTAACCGATTTTAATCCAGCCAAGATAAAAGATCACACAAGCAACCAACAATTTCAGTTACGAAAATTATGGTAGTGGATTACTAAATTTACCTATTACTGTTACGTCTCAAAGCGAAAATTAGTAACTCCAAAAAGATCACAAAGAATATGCTTCCTACGGATGTTCCTATCTCAGCTACGACTCAAGGCTTACCCGTACATTCAAGATCGATTGACAATTAAAACTGTTAAGTATTCAACTAGCAACTAGATATGCATTAAAGTTGATCAGAAATTAACACATAAGATTTAGCACCAAGAATCACAAATCAATGACTGGAAGGTAAATAGCAAATAGTAGGAATCACCACACTTAGGATAAAATCATACAAACCCTAGGATTAGAACATGAATTTAGCTAGACATATAAGTCGAAATAAAATATGAAATTAACATAGAAAAAGGAATTGAATTGATAAAACCCGAAATGGAGTGTCGGAAGAACAATTGTTTGGTTTGAATCCAAACCCAAGCAGAAAACGGAAAATCTGAAATCCTTCGGATGAACTTGTTCCAATAGCGATTACAATGCGTTAACGGAAAGTAGAGTTGATGAAAACTAAAGTCTAGATGCATAATATCTAAAGCTAGAATGAAAACTGAATGAAAAGAGTGCAAAATAGGCTCAAAACGGACTGGGAGACGCCAAGGATGGTTTGGAGTACTTATAGCTCTGATTGGCTGAAGCCCTAATTCACGCCGAGTCATGGTGCCTAGCGGTCGCTAGGTCGGTCGCTAGCTGTGAGATGTGTTTTTTCGTTGAACTCGCGATAACGGCTAGCGACCGCTGGGCGGTCGCTAGCTTTAGTCGCGATGACTCATTGCTTCGCCCTGAATCGCTTGGTTTTATTTTGTACTTATTAAAGGATTTTATATATCCATTTACATAAATTTTTGGTTTTATTTTGTATTCTTATGCATGTTGTTTCCCATGATTTGTTCTATTTATGCCGCTGCTTTGAATAGTATTTATCGATTCGCATCAATTTGTTTGTTTCGATATTTTGTAGAAAAAGGGCATTAAATAGGATGAAATGGATCTTCCAAGAGTGATCATATATTTAAGAGAATCTCGATAGGAGTCTGTAGGCATAAACGGATCGCAATTCTAAGTTCGGATGAGGGAGAACGGAGCATTTCTTCAAAGTCGCGCATGTACTCCCTGTCACCCGTCGTACCGGCGTTGGCGTGCTTGCTGCTGCTCAGCAGATCGAGCGCCGGTTCACCTGTCCTTCGTGCATGTTCAACACCAATCCAGCACTCATGGCCGAGCGTCGGTTCACCCGCAATGGCTCACGCACAGCGCCATCTCCACCCCTGCGCGCGCACTCACGCCCCAGTGAGTGCCATCTCACTTCCACGCGCCAGCTCTCGCCCCTCACCTTCGCACGCTGGCTTACCCCTGTGCGCGCGCTCATCTTTGCACTCCGGCTCGTTCTGCGTGTGTGTTCACCTCCCCACACCCACTCACCTCATGCTCCCGCTCGGTCGCCCGCGCCCGCTCACCTCGCACGCCTACTCGCCTCGCGCATCCACTTGCCCTATGAGAGCCCGCTCACTTCGAGCCAATGCTCACCTTTGAAATAGGAGCACACGAGCAGCGAGCGATCATCTCCAACCAGCGCTCACTTTAAAATAGAAGAACCCACACCGTGCTCGCTCAGCGTGCAATCGACGTTCACTCATTGTTATATATATAAGCCGCACACGCTGAGTTAGGTCAAGCCCCGTTCACTTTTGCAGCCAAATTTTTTTAGTTTTATTTTGGAGCTTCGGACGGGAGACAAACACGACAGATAAGAGAAAGATCATATTTGTATTTTCATTCTTGCTTTTCATTCCGCTTGATTCACTTAATTATATCTTGTTAGTTCAGAGGAATCAAATTCATAGTAATTCACTGATTATTGCTTTCCTATCGATACTATTTCTCCTTTCAGATTCTATAATTTACGCTTTACGCAATTTGATATTGAAATTTATTATTATGTTGAATCTTTCTCCATCGTAATTTATTGCTTTCCGCTTGATGAATTTAGTTTAGTTTTGTTCGATGCTTTTAGCTACACGCATTCGTGATTTCTTTAGGTATCAACTAGGGATTGACAACTCCTAGTTAGGTTTGCTTTTATTTATATTTACTTTTATGTATTTCAATTCTCGTTTGTTCCAAAACCTCCTTTGGTATTAGAGTGTTTAGGATTTACCGTTTTTATGTGCGACACAAACAATAATCCCTGTTAAGTTTTCCATGAGAAATGACTTGAGTTAACTTTCCCTCTACGATTACCTCTATTCGATTATGAGTCAACTAAGAGTACACTTTTAGTTGAAACAATAACTGTTCTCATATGCACAATCACTACGATTACACGCATAACAATGTGAATTTCATGAACATAACAATTATTGGAATGCGATAGCATGCACAAAAACTACGATTACATGCAAAACAACAAGAATTACATAAACAACGAAGAATTGAATATAAAATATTCAAATAGCAAAAATTTAGGGTTTAACTATTTTTTTCATTAAATGATCGTCCCATCTTATTCAATCTAACGGTGGTTATTAGTTCTTAGTTCTTGTAATACCCCGTCCTTCCTAAGCTTCAAGTTTGTTTGGCACATTTTCCTATTGATACTAATTCTCCTTTGCATTCTATAATTTACGTTTCACGCAATTTGATATTGAAATTTATTATCATGTTGAATCTTTCTCCATCGTAATTTATTGCTTTCCGTTTGATGAATTTAGTTTAGTTTTGTTCGATTCTTTTAGCTACCCGCATTCATGATTTCTTTAGGTATCAACTAGGGATTGACAACTCCTAGTTTGGTTTGCTTTTATTTATATTTACTTTTATGTATTTCAATTCTCGTTTGTTCCAAAACCTCCTTTAGTATTAGAGTGTTTAGGATTTACCATTTTTATGTGCGACACGAACAATAATCCGTGTTAAGTTTTCATTGAGAGATGACTTGAGTTAACTTTCCCTCTACGGTTACCTCATTCGATTATGAGTCAACTAAGAGTACACTTTTAGTTGAAGCAAATTTTGGCGTCGTCGCAGTCTCAATAGACCGCTTGCAAGCCCGTTGGACAGCACTCGTAAGCTTAAGAGATCGCTTCCGAATCGGAGGAATATTGTGCCACTTCTGTGAGTGGTGAACAGTCAGAGTGGATAATCGAGAAAATTCTTTGATATTACACCCCGCTGAGAGAAATGGGTGAAAATGCACGAGCCCTACGTGATTTTTATAGACCAGTGATTGGGGCTGCTGCCTCCCCTATTGTTCTTAGACCAGCAGCTCGTGATTATGAGTTTAAGCCGAATCATTTCTCACTCATGCATACTTTTCATGGGCTTGCTTGTGAGGATGTTTTGGGTTTCATCAGGGAATTTTGTTCGGTGTTGCAATCCTTCCCGTTGGGACGACTAAATGAAGATCACCAAGATGCGTTGTTTCCGTGATACCGAATGATAGAGCAAAGTCTTGCTTTACACACTTCCGCCAACCTCAGAGAACCGGAATGCCGTGGTAGACAAGTTTACGACCAAATACTACCCAAAGAAGAAAAGTCGGAGTTGAGGTCACGATCACGACCTTTAATCGACGCCGACGAGCCATTCCATGAAGCTTGGGAACGGTTCGTGGACTTATTACGTAAGTGCCTCACCATGCCATGCCGATGAGATAATGACGGGTCGACGCAGAGTTTTCAATATATGGTGGATAATGCTCAAGTGGAGATATTGGTTCTCTAACCACAACATATATTGTTGATATTTTTGAGGCTATGACTGCTACTTCACTGCAGAAATCACTACAACAAAATAGACTTATTGCGACATACACACATGTGGCATTACATGTATGTGCCGTAAAATTACCACACTTATGCTTCTAGTGTCGCATATTTATGTCATTTTGTGCGTCATTTAAATAATGTGTCGTAGTTTAGTGACAAAAATGCAACACTCGTTTTGATGTCTCAAAATTGCGATAATTTATCTATGACATCTCAATAAAATATCATAATTATATCACATATTTAGAATAGTGTTGATCTAGTGTTGTATATTTACGCCAATTATCGTCATCTACATATTGTGTCATAATTTAGTGACACATATGCGACACTCATTTTGATGTCTTAAAATTACGACAATTATTTGCAACACCTCAATAAAATATTATAATTATATCACATATTTAGAATATTATCAGATTCAATGTCAGATATTTATGTCGATTATGTGCCATCTATATATTGTGTCATAGTTTAGTGACACATATCTTGACACTCATTTTTATGTCTCAAAATTTGCTATAGTTTATTTAAACACTTGCTAATTATTCATTCAAAATATTTAAATAAACAAATATGAGCTATTATAATATTGTATACATATTCAATAAAATCCAAAGGTTATAAATAAATAATAATAATAATAATAATAATAATAATAATAATAATAATAATAATAATAATAATAATAATAATAATAATTTAACACGAAAAATTGTGTCATCAGATTATTTGTTTAAGATATGCCATTATTTTAATACAAAAAGTCGATGGTTTCAGTATTTTACAAAAGAATCAATATAAAAAAAATAATCATACTAACCATAAATTTCGTAAGTGTTTATGTTTCGCTGTCAAGTAAAAAATTATTAACTACAAGTTAAACCTAGAAAGTTAAAAACCTCAAGCGACTCTCACCGCAAAGGTAGAAACTGCGCAAGAATCAAATATTCTCATAACCTTAATTTCCTTTCTTCTAAAAATCCACGGCAATTTGTACCAAAACAGCAAATCACTAAAGCTAGTTACCCATGATTTTCACCGATTGAACAGTAAACCCCTCCCCAGATACGGAAACTGCTGGCTCGAATCTTCAAATTTTTATTGGTGTGCGGAATTGGGCCGAAAATCCAAACTCTAGATGGGAACCTAGGCTACCATCGCACGGGCATCATGTACTTGCCGTCTCTGCTCGATCAGTACCCTCCGCCCAATCACATCCTCTATCCTCCGTTGAGGCATATAGGTTGCCTGCCAATTCCTTCGCTGATAAGTGAATTTATTTCGTGTCACGGGCCCTAAGCTTCGGGGTAATGCGCAATGCATTGGAGGAGATATACCTGCTGTGTTTTTCGACTTCTGGGAGCATGTAGTGACATTGATCTATCTGTTTAATGTTTTTTGCTACATGGTATATATCAAAAAGTAGTTTTAAAATATTTCAAGAATTGATTTCCATGTACATGTAGTAATAGTTTTATTAAATATACAATATATAATGTAAAAGTTAATGTATGTTTTGAATCAGATAGGAGCATGGGATAACCGCAAGAAGGTATCGATAAGAGAAAGGAGAAATGACAACGAGCAACACATTGTCACCATGGAATTTTCATTCTTACAAAGCAAGACAACTTTAGACATTTTCAATTTTAGTTTAGATTTTTAAATAATTTTCTAATTTATTGAATTTAAGTTTTGATATTTTCACTTTTGACAATTAAAAGATATTTGTTAATTTGTGTCGAACTTTATATCTAGTTGAATTATTTTTTTGATGCATAGTATGGCTTTCTTGTTATATTATTAGTTTAATATACAATATATTTGTCACAAAAAGAAAAATGTGACATTAACCATGTGACGCCCGGGGTAGAAGTATGAGTGATCGTCGGTGCGGAGGCATGGACAAGGAGCGACTCCGATTAAGACTTCAAAGCGGAGGGGTACATGAATGAATCGAAATGCACCGGAATGAGAGAGATTTCGAGAATATGTAGGTATGGACTGTATATTTCAAGAGAGCTTAAAGGATTTGATATGTGCTACTCATACCTTCAAGATGCATCTTCTTTTCAGGAGTCCATCTCATAAAAACTCTAAAGTTAAGTGTGCTTGGCTTGGAGGAATTATGGGATGGGTGACCCACTGGGAAGTTTTCTCATGGAGTGTGTGAGTGAGGACAAAGCACACTGAAAAGACTCATGTTGGTCCGTGGGGTCACCAATAATCCGAAGCCGGTCATACAAACCATCTAATTAAAATGTGTTGTAAAGAAATACAACAATAAAATTATTTACATTTATGTATCATGTAATGTGACATAAACTAACATATGCCACTTTCACGGATGACGCGTAATATGTCGTAAATTTCAAACGACAATAAATTTAGTGATGCACAAAATGATGTATATGTTGTAACATTAATGGAAACAATGTCGTAAAAATTATACTACAATTAATAATAATGTCACAAGCTAGTGTCGCAAATTAGGATGCATCAATTCGGCTAATGTCATTAAATATGACGCAAACTAACATGCGTCACTACAACTAATGTCACGTAATATGTCGTGAATGTTATACGACAATTAGGTTAGCGATGCACAAAGTGTCGTATATGTTGCGACATAAATACAAAAAAAATGTTGTAACTACACGTCTTTTTGCTACACAATATGAAGTGTCACAAAAAATATCGCAAGTAAGTTTTTGCGACATTAAAACAAATGTTAGCAACACATTTTTCATGTCGCAAAAAGTCAACCTTCTTGTAGTGAATCCAGTCGAGGTGGAAGAGCCAAAGTTCATGCCGTCACTCCTTCTTTCGATATGAATAAGCAAGTGGTTGAGCTAATGAGGGAGGTGCAAGAGCTTAAGATGAGGAAGCCAGATCCACCAGCCCAGCACAAGGAATTCATAGAACCTTATGGAATCTGCAATGAACTCGGGCATAATATTGATACGTGCCCCAGGATGGGAGAGCATACCTACTATGCAGGGATTTTAGCCCCGACAGCAGTTCGAGCCTAATCAACAACAATTTAACATGGGATGGAGGAATCAGAACAAAGGACAGAGTTCAAATCAGAATGTGCCATACCCAAGACATCCACAACAAAGAAGTAGTTAGCCAAAGAAGAAAGGCACTATCCACAACAGCAGCAGTATTAGCGAGCACCTCCACCTCAGAGGCCATCTTGGGAGGATACGTCATCCAAAGATCGATGCTCAAGACTCCACAATTAAGCGCTTAGAGATGCAAATGGGACATATTGCTAGCAAGCTTAATGAGTTGTTGCGAAGGTGCGCAAGGGGAAGCTTCCAAGCCAACCCCATCGCTCATATGGTCACTGCTCTAAGGAGTAGCGGATTGTTGAGGATAAGGTTAGAGAGATGTCAAGCAAGGAGCTGCAATATATGAGGTGATTGGGTTCAGATCGCATAAGGCAGTTAGATCCTTACATTCCACCGATATCCTTCATACACCGTTGAAAAACGAGAAGGACCAGAATTCAATGAGATCTACAAGCTCCGCCCAAGGGAATGTTAATTTGCCTCTGCTGGGCGTAATCGAAATGTGCCGCCACGCCAAGTTCTTCAAAGAGCTAGCCTCAAAGAAGAGAAGGTTTGAGAGTACGAAAAAGTCATGGTCTCCGAAGAAGTTAATTCCATCCTACAGCATAAGTTGCCTCCCAAGCTCCGGGATCCAGGTAGTTTTATTATTAAGATTGCTTGGGTAATGGGAAGGAAGCTTCTGGCATGCTTGATTTTGGATATGGGTGATGTTAGGGAAGATGGGGAGGAACACACACTGTTATTAGGGAGCTCATTCATGGCCACAACCAACACACTTATAGACATTAAGAGTGGCACATTGAAAATGAATGTAATTGGTGAATCTGTGTCTTTCTCTGTACGCGAAAGAGTGATGTTTCCCTCTGCTAATTTAATTGGTGATTGTGCTTGCATAGATATTATTGATCCCTTAGCCGAGAATGTGTTGTTGCAGGATGAGGATTCGCGTTTTGACAAGGATACAGTGAAACGAATTCACGATCGGCGGATAGTTTGCAAGGATTTAAAGTAGGGAATGAAGGTTTTACTTCAACATTCTCGTTTGAAACTTTTTCCTGAAAAGCTCAATTCCAGATGGAATGGTCCTTACTATTGGATTTATATACTGAAAACAGTTTGGTTGAGCTTGTATACAATGTTTCCTGTTACCACTATTACAATCTCCTATCTGAATTATTTACTTGATTGCATATATCTAAGTCCCCTTATCTCATATATAAGTTAGATCATACAGTGTAGAAGATCACGTAAGTCCGTATGATTGGTTGCTTAATGAGATATAAAAGTATCACACCGAGACAACTTAAGGACGAGTTGTCGGTATAGTCATGTATAGATAAGAAGTGACTGACTTGGTTGCTTGTCTATCGCCGGCACGCCCCGTATGTATTGATGGATCACGAATGAGATGAGTTCTTCTATCCGACCGTCGTGAAGAACCTAGATCTCGAGACTTCACGATCGATCTAAACCTCGATAAGGTATTAGGTGAGTATGAGTTGTCGACCATCACTTTGACTTGCTATGGACGAGGTTACATGAGATAACCCAAGATTCTATGCGCCTTGGGCAGTGGCAAATTTGTATGTCATGCTAGTTACCGTGTCGAGTGACGCCCCTTAAGGAGCTCAAATGTTTATTGTACTAAACCCCGCAGTTGAGTTATCTCAAGTACAATAATAAGGTCGAGTGGTACTACTTAAGGAATTAAGGATATTAATTATTTTAAGCAATGTAACTGTAAATAATTAATGGACGACGATATCTTAAATACAGATTCAGAAAGTCTAAGTGCAAGCCCGACTCAACTTCGGAAATAAAGGGTAAGTCAACATTTATTCTCTAGTGGCATGAATAAATGTTTATGAATTAATTTATGTTCGTCGAACATAAGATAATTAATTTATTTGAGGCCCATCTTTATTCCTCAGATTTGATCCCGGCCCGCCCATCCAGCCTGTGGCTAAGGTTAAAATCGCCCACTCTCTCTCCTAGTCCCACGACTCGATTTGATCCTCTCTATCAGAAAGGATATTATTATATTTATTAGATATGCATAGATCCTTTCTAAATAGGATTTGGGAGTACATTATAAATATAAGGTGAGAGAGAAAATCAAGGCTAATCCTCAACCATATTTTCGAGAATTACTATCTTGATATAGTGAGAATTTTCGAAAATTAAGTGAGAAGAAAGAGGGTGATTTTCTATAGCATTCTCCATAGACTGTCCTCACTCGACATTGGAGATTAGGCAATCGGGATACAGTCCAGAAGATCAAAGCACGAGTCTTGATCCGCTCTACCCCGACAGATTCGTAGGTAAACACGAGAAAACCCCTACGTGTTGAAATTAATTATATAGATGCATGCTAGGCATATAATCAATGTATGGTGAATTAAACATCCAAGATAGATCCTCGTGAGAGGTTAAAATCGCTTTTCCTTACATTGGTATCGAGCACTCGATCAAGATTCGCTCATGATTAATTCACGTTCGATTATAACGTGTTCAATTAATTAATTGTGAATCATTCGTTCATCGTGGCTCGTTTTATTTTTTGTCGGATTTTGTTTTTGTCGGATTTTGTTTTTGTCGGATTTTGTTTTTTCGTGTTTAGATTAGATTTTTTCTTGTAAATATTATCTGTAAAAGAAGAACGAAGACGAAAGCACGAAGAACGAGACAACGGAGTCACCGAAAACCGGACGCGCGGCACGCAGCGAAGCGCCGCGCCATGTGCGTATTTCGGCAAAGCGCAGCGATGTGGACGGCGGCGCAGCTGCTGGTGACTGGGGCCTCGGGTCGGTGGGCGCAGCCAGTTCCATTGCCTCTACCCTTTAGTCTGGCTTTTCTTTATCCATTTCAGCGAAAATTTGGGCTAGATGTGCTAGCAAAGCATGTGCTCCTTACCCATGACATCCCCGCGACCACGAGATCATTAAGCAGCGGTAAGTGTATAATCGGTCTTTGCTGCTGATGAATTCGCTAGAGCTCATAGCAGGGGTTAACATATAGCGGTGACGGCGCTGAGCCATAATCGCGCCACTCCCGCACACGCCGCGCGCGGGCCGACCACCGCGACAATCGTCGCCATCCGCGGAGGCTAGCCAGAATCTCGAGCGCGAGATCGATCGAGAGCTGCTGCGCCGCGCCGCGCCTTCAGCGTCTTGTCGAGACCACTGCCGAGGACATGTCGAACCGTATGCACCGGTAGCGAGGGCTTCGTGCGAAAATCACTGCGCCCAGCTTACGCCCATTACACGCAGCGAGACCCGCTACGTTGAGGTTTCCTACGAGAATCTACTTAGCCGCCGCTGTCGAGGCCTCGCCGATAGATGCGCTTGTCGCCGCGTCTGTGAGACATCGCGGGGTTTCAGGCGTCCGCCGAGCACACCTCTAGGGGCACGGGAGCGGCTCACATCTCTGACGCGCGGCTAGCGGTGTCGTCGAGTGTGATAAGCAGCGCATTTACGTTTATAGTTGATATTTGAAGATGAGTTTAGCTCGTTTAATGGCGTTACGTGTCGATTCTTAATGTTTTATCTATTTCTAGAAGTCTTGCTCTTGGGTGTTCTTTTGGTGTTGTGTAGGTCCATATGTTGAAAATCGAAGCAAGGAGCGGCATACGAGCCAAAATACACATCGGCTTGTTTCTAGCGACCAACCTAGCGGTCGTGGGCTGGCCGCTAAGGACCAGCGAGAATCCGGCGAGCGCGACCGCGACCTCGTGCCGAGCGAAGCCAGCGAGAAACATTGTCTGAATTCTCGCGACCGAGCATAGCGACCGCAGCTATGGCATGAGCGCCAAGCGGGCGCGATAGCGGCGAGAGACTGCGAGACTTACCTCGCGACCGCTGGCGACGCAGTGCTTTGAGCCCGGCGACGAAGGCAAATTAGGGTTTGGGGTGTGCATATATATGCCACCTCGCCTTGACTTGATACCTACAATTCCGAGCCTCTTTTTCTCGGTTTTTCATAAGTTTTCAGTTTTTAGCTTTAGGTTCCATCTAGTTTCATTCTAGAGTTGATTTATCATTGTTCTTCATTAGTTTTATGTTTTGTCTGATCGGAGCGTTTGTCGGAAAATCTTCAATTTTTCCGTTTTTCGAGGTTGGGATTGAGCAGCGATTGTTCATCAACGCTTCATCACGGGTTTTATATATTTAATTTTCATTTTATGGTTAAATCGTATTTTATTCAGTTTATTATGTAAGCTAGTTTTCGTTCTAATCACAGGGTTTGCATGATTCGATCTATATGTTGTGATTCTGTTATATTTACCGTCGACATTGATTCATGATTCGATTGTGCTTATTTATATGTGTTGATTTACGATCAATCTTGATGCATATTTAGTTGTCGTTAATTACGTAATTGTGTTAATTGTCGATCGATATCGAATGCATAATCTGAATGAGCACTTGAGTCGTGGCTGAGATAGGATATTCGTAGGAAGCATATTCTTTGTGATCCGTTTGGGTTGCTTGTTTTCACCTAGAGGCGTACGATGATAGGAAAAACTAGTAATCTACAGACTTTTAATAAATGAAATTATCGGTTATATATGTGATCTTCCATCTTATGCGGATTAAAATTGGTTAATAAGAGCAGGATAAACATACGTTGTGGGTAGGATTAATGCATCCCTAGGGTTAGTCGTCTTTATCTTTTTTAAACATCAAGTGTTTATTGCTTTATTTTACTTTATGTTTTGTTACCTTTGCTTTGGATTGAATTCCGAAGCCACAAATCTTACAAACGATATTTGTTGCTTGGATAATGATGAATCCTTGTTGAGTTAGCTACATGTTTCGCATTACAATCCGTGGATCACGATACTTAACTTACTCTATCTTACGCCTTTTGTGTTAGAAAATAGCGATCAAATTTTGGCGCCGTTCTTAGAGTTGTTAAGATTTCATAGGAATAATTTGTGATTTGGAATTATTAATTCAAGTTGTATTTTATTTTATTTTTATTTGTTCTCGCCGGGCTGATTTTTCTTCTTGTTCTCGGTAGTTTATGTTCACAAGGTCGGGACCTCCGAGCAGCGTTTTGATCTGAGATCAAAATCACTCACAAGAGGAGAAGGAGGCGAGAAAGGCGACAAGCAATGGCGGGAATCCGAACAATGGGGTTCCCGAAGTAGTCTGCGCTGTTAGCGGACTTCACAATCTGGCGAATTGGCGACTATGGGACTCGTTGTCCACACTGGGACCTGACCGTTGAATTATATGTACGAGACCTCCTCGAGCAATTTCAAGGAGGCGGATGGGGCCAAGTAGCCTAACAATTTTGGTGGCGGCCCTAATCGGCATGGTTGCAGGAACAATTTGGAGGAGGAGTCACGGAGGATCGAATGCCCGTCTCGAAACCTATCTAGACATTTGTGACACCATCAAGCGGAATGGGGTGCCGCAGACACAATCGGATCGCGTGTTCGGATTTTCTCTGCAAATCAAGCAAAGGTGGTTGAAGACCTTAGATAAAGTCGGCATCAGCGTTGGACAATTACGTGAGAAATTTCTCTCGAAGTACTTTCTCGGCTAAGGCAGGAAGATCATAGCGAGATTTCCAGCTCTCCAGTTAGGAGATGAATCTTTATTGAGTCGTGGGAAGATTCGGGGGCCTATTGAGAAGGTGCCCACGGCATGGATTTCGAGGAGCGGCAGTTACGATTTCGTGGTGACACCTGCGAGGCATTGTTGTCATCGGCTGAAGTGCTTTGAGCAGGGCGTGTGAAGCAGGCGGTCGCATCATAGAAGAATGGCGGCCAATAGTTATCGATGGCCGATGGAGGACACCGGTGGTGAAGCTACCGTTGAAGGTGATTCAAAGTGTGATAATATTATAGAGCAATTCACGCTTGTTGAGAAGCGATTTGAGAAAGAAAAGGAAAGGAAAAGGCGTGGCTCGGATAAATCTTGCGATCGAGAGATGAATGAGGCTGAGGGCGTGAATTACATCAATCGGAGGAATAACCGTCACGGGGAATCCGGTACAATCCGAACAAGTCACCCAAATTTCGTGCTGACCCCGATAATTTTCAACGACCTCACTGAGGTTTCTCGATTCGAGCGGGTGATTGAGACGAAGAAGCGAGTCTAGAGGACATGATGCAAGTTGGTTGTAAGCAACCAACAATTGTAACGAATCGAATGTTTATAAGCAACACCGGCGGAAGATTAATCATTTGGGTCCTTTGTGGCGGCTATGGGAAGCACGTGAAGATGATGGAGAATCGAATAAGTCGAGATAGCCGCTGTGAGATGGGCGGCACAAGTCGGGCCAATTCCAAGTGTCTGAGGTAAACCTAAAATCCTTGTAATGCCATTCAATTGAGGTGGGCGAGGCTTATCAAAGTCACGAGGAGGCGAGCGTGGCGGGCAAGAGAATCTCGCGGCCAGGCTACTGACCATGAGCCCGACCGAGGAGTCTGGTGGAATTCGGCGGCTCGGTGAGGCGCAACAAGTCAGCAGCTCCCGCGACAAGTCGGTCGGAGGGCTGGCGGCGACCTGGCGGTCGCTAGCAATTACAGGCGGCGCGTCGTCTGAAGCTTGAGGCGCAAACCTAGCGCCAGAAAGCGCCAGCGTGCGTACGAGCGAAGGAAGATGGTGTTCGGTTGCTAGCGACCACCACGGCGGTCGCGAGGTTGATCGCGAAGGACAAGCTGTGAAGAAATTTCGGCGTATGTGCCACCAATTCCGTTTCAACCGTTTAGCGAGCCAGATACGATGAGAAGTTAACGAGTTCATGGAGATGTTTGAAGGTGCCATCAATATTCCTTTACTTGTTGCGCCGAGATATGCGGGTTCGTGAAGTTTTTGAAGGATGCCGTTGCCATAAAAAGAAGCTTGGGAAATTCGAGGCGATAAATCATCCGAAGTGCGATCTTTGTCTTGAAAAGTTGCCGCTCAGCGAAAGATCGAGCGACGCGCACGCATGTGTCATCGGAGGAGACATTCTCAAGGTTACGTGATTTGGGGCAAGCATCAATCGATGCGTTGTCCATTTTATGATTGGAGATTGGGAGATCAGCCGACCACCATAGCTCTTGGATGGCGAGACCGATCGGTGACTTATCAGAAAGGGATAGTGGAGGGCGTGCTCGTGAAAGTTTGAATTTCATCTTCGGTGATTTCGTTGTTCTCGATATGCGGAGGATGGGAATACACCTCTTATTCTCGGGCGACCATTCTAGCTACCGGCGAAGCGATAGGCGTGCAGATGGAGATCTCGCCTGAGTCGGCGGCGAGGAGATGAAAATCTCTATATGATGCTATGAAGCGGCTGAGAAGACCATGGAAGATTGTCGAGTTATAGGCGATTATCGCCCTCCTTTCAATCGGTGATCGGTGGAGTTTTGTATCGCGAACTCGATTTTCACCTGCGAGACCTTGATGAGGCGTGTGATGATATTTTAAGTATCTTGAGTCCATCGATGAAGTCAAGGCCCTCCCAGGAGTCGATGCCTTATTTAGATGTGAGGAAGCCGATTGGAGGAGGGCCGTGGTGAAGAAGGAAGAGACTACGCGAATTGAGTTGAAAGAGTTCGGACCATCTTGATATGCATTCTTAGGCGGCGAGGAGGCGTGCCGGTAATAATATCTTGGCTTTGTGGATGAGGAACCTGACCGATGGTTGTCTTTGAAGCGGTACAAGTCTGCGATTGGGTGGGCGATTTACGATATCGAAATCGACCCGCCGATTTGCATGCACGGATCTGTTGGAGAATGAATCTGAAGCGAGGTGCAACCTCAGCGCCGATTGAATCCGGCAGCGCAGGTCGTCGAAAAGGTCTTGAGCTCTTAGGCATAGCATGATCTATGCCGTATCCGAGAGTGGGTTAGCCTACTCAGTGGTATCGAAAGGGGTATCCGGTGATCGGAGGCGAGACAAAGCGAGCTTGTGGCAGCAAGACTCTTAACGGGATGGCGGTTTGCATCGACTATCATGCTCGAACACGCCGAGGAAAGACCATTTCCCCCGCTTTATTGATCGGATGTTGGACGGACTAGCGGGGTATGAGTTCTACTTTTTCTCGATGGATATTCGGTACAATCAGTTGCCATCGCCAGAAGATCGCACAAAACGGCGTTCGTGTTCGTATGGAGTTTTCTTATAGGCGAATACCGTTTGGATTATGCAATGCTCACCCACGTTCAAGGTGCATGATGTCCATCTTCCATGGGTTGATTGAAAATATTATGGAAGTCTTTATGGACGAATTTTCCGTGTTTGGCTCTTCGTTCGACCATTGTCTCCATAACTTGTCACAAGTCTTTGCAAAGGTGTGAGGAGGCAGATCTTGTTCTCAATTGGGAGAAGTGCCATTTCATGGTGAAGGAAGGTATCGTGCTTGGTCATAAAGTCTCGGCGAGGTTTGGAAGTGGATCGAGCAAGATAGTAGCTATCAGAAACTACCTCCGCCTAAATGTCGAATCGGTGAGGTTTTCTCGGTCATGCGGGTTTTATAGAAGGTTCATCAAGGATTTCTCGGCGATCACGGGCCATTGTGTGGATGCTAGAAAGATATGAGTTCGATGTTCACAAATGAGTGTTTGGAGGAGTTCGAGAAATGAAGTTAGCCACGATCTCGACTCGGTTTTGGTCTCGCTGATTGGAGTCGACCATTAGTGATGTGTGATGCGGTGATCGGGTCTTTGTATTAGGCAGAAATGAGACAAGCTTTCAGTCATCTATTATGCAAGTAAGACTCTGACTGCTCGAATGAACTACACCACCACGGAGAAGGTTCTGGCGTGGTCATGCTTTCAATAAGTTTAGACCTTATTGTGGGCAACCACACCATGTACCTTGACCATGCCGCCATTCGTCATCTATTAGCGAGATTCAAAGCCGGTGGTGAGATGGATCCTGCTTTCAAGAGTTCGACATGGAGATTAAAGATAGAAAGAGGTGCGAAAATGTGGTGCCGACCACTCGCGATTGGAGCTTGATCGAAGGAGAGGATAAGAAGATTGGGATCAGGAGAACTTCCCGACGAGCACATCTTGAGCGTCATTGATCGCACACCATGGTATCTTGATTTTGTCAATTATTTGGTGATTGGAGTTCTACCCCATCGTCTGCAAGGTCATTTGAAAAGAGTTTCTCCACGATGTTAAGTTCTATTATTGGGGCGATCCTTATCTCTTGCCGATGTGCCGATGGTTACGTCGTCATTGCGTTCCCCAAGGAGAATGGGAGAACATAATCCACGAGTGCCATAGTTCGTTGTTGGAGGCCATTTTGCGGCGGCAGCGCAGATTTGCCGCGATGGATTCTTTTGGCCTTGATCTTCAAGTGCCAATCTTTTATCAAGAGTTGTGATCGTTGTCGAAGAGTGGGGAATGTCACTAAGAAAGGCGAGATGCCACGAAAACCATCATGGAGGTGGAACTATTGGCGTATGGGGATCGACTTCATGGGTCCGTTCCCTGTCTTGTGGTTACGTGCATTCTTCTTCTTTGTGGTCGTTTCCGTTGGGTGAAGCGATTCCCACTATCACGAGCGACTCAAGGTAGTGATCAAGTTCCTTCACAAGAACATTACGACTCGATTTGGAGTCGAGGGCTTTGATCGGTGATGGAATCGCGCTTTTAATAATAAGTGGCTAAGCGGCGTTCTAGCCAAATATGGTGTGAAACATCAGTCACCTCCTACCATCCACAAGCAAGCGGGCAGGAGGCTGCCAATCGAGAGATCAGCGATTTTAGAAATCGGTTGTTCGGTATGAGATTGAGTCGTCAGTTGGATGGTGCTCTTTGGGCCTCTGGGCTTCGAAAGCCCGTCGGTATCTCGTATCAAATGGTATTTGGTAAATCTTGCCATCTACCGGTTGAATTGGAGCACAAAGCATATTGGGCCAGAGGAGAATCTATGGATTCAAGGAGGTATGATGAGAGTGACCAGCTGTTAGAGCTTGGTGGAGGAATGGCGTTTGAGAATTCTCGGATATACAAGGAAAAGCGCGAATTCCACGATCTCCATTCGTGCCAAAGTTTTCTCCGGGTAATGAAGTGTTACTCTACAATGCTACCTTCGTCTTCCAGGAAAGCTCAAGTCAGATGGTGGGGCCGTCTGGTTTACCGTGCACTTGCAAATGGGAGTTCTGAACTCCTAGACTCGGGGGCAACATTTTTAAAGTGAGCGGCGGTACCTCAAATCCTACTTCAAGTCACACCCGACCAGAAGTCAAGGTGACCAAGCTCAGCGAACCATGATAAGAGTCGTCGAGCTAGCGGCGATAATTCTACTTGGTTGGGAGGTAACCAAAAGTTTCTGGCTTTTTGTTTTGTTTCGTTTTGTTTTGGTTGTGTTTCGTTGTTTGTGTCGTGTCTCGTTGTTTTGTGAGATCCCAAAGTTTAATAGCTTTCTTTAAAAAAAAAAAAAGTACTAGCGACCATAGCGGACCGAGTCGGTGTGGCTTGGCAGGTGGCGACGTTCTTTTACGGCGGCGAGTTCGTGGCCAAGCTTCGCGATCGCGAGCTCGGCGGCGAGATCCGTCGCGACCAGCGTCTGACCCGCGCCGTGACCCGCGTTTAACACTATTTTTACCCGAACTTCTAACACACCTGCAGCGTTTTTTGAAAAAAGCGCACCTTCCCTCAAGCACCTCTCTTCCCAATTTTCATTTCTCCACCAAATCCACTCAAGGTATGCTATATTTGTTTAATTCTTCATGGGTTTCGTTTATTGAGCATGATTAGGAAGGATTTGTTCCGTTTATCATATTGAAGTGGGTTTAATTACATTTGAGAGACTAGGGCTTATTTTGTTAGATTTGTTGGTGTTTGAGCATGGTTGGTCAATGTTAGGTTTATTAATGTTTATACATGTATATTGTTAGTTTAATTTGCCTACATTGTTGATTTGGGTTCAATAATTTGAAAAAATGCATAGAAAAATCGGCTCTTGTGCTCGTGCCGCGTTATGACTTGCTGGCGTCGACATGGCGCCCGTCTGAGGGCGCTAAACTTGCCAGCGATCTCTGCGACCGCTGGGTCTGAGGTGATCGCGAGTTTTCGAAACGTCTAATTTTGAAAAAATTTGGGCGTGTGTGTGTTTTCCCTTTTTGTTGTCTTGCAGATCTTATGAAAATATGGGAGAAATAATTTGACTAAGTTGAAGTTTGGGGATCTATTTTCAGCATTTTGGGTTGGCGTTGTTTTGATTTGTTTCATTCATACGGGCTAACTTTGAAATTCTTTTTAGGTACTGATATACCGCGTACTCACGATCATGGCCTTGAGCGAAGCATTGTCTCCACTTCCGGCGAGACACAAGATGAGCTCCACGGACGAGCTACGATGAGCATCATGATGTGCCTCACGCGAGCCACGCATGGCACCACAAGATGAGTTCGATCCGAAAATTTTGGAGTCGGCTAGTGACTCGTCGAGGAACGTTGGGATCGATTGGTGAGATTCGGCATAGGCATTCACGTTTCATGTGCCTCAATACGTGTCGAGATGGGCATAACCAATGATGTGGCGTGGTTGGCGAGAGGTCGGGCGTACTTTCGATTATCACGGCCAATTATCTTACATCGGATCGACACTCGAATTCTTGTCGACTCTCCATGTCCACGAGACAAGCGGAATGCGGACTACATCTGCTCGGCTCGACAATGAGCCCGTCGACTCTCGTGGGCGAACTTAATGGAATCATCAATGGAGATCGGAGGAAACTACATAGGGGCGTCAGTACGGTCAGGCGTTTGGCGAAGATCATGGACTCGGACTCGAGCACCTCCATACTATGATGCCTCGAGATCGAAGGCTAGCTCGTCTGGAATCGCGGATCCGTTCTTCCACGGCTCCTCCGTTCACCTTGCATGGCCGTTCGAGCGCCATGTCCTCTCACAAGATATGAGCATATTGATTGGAGCTATGTTCAACGGAAGATGCATGCGGCATGTTCCTAGCCTTTCCACATGCGATCCACGGTTTGGTAATCGAGGATATGCATAGGGTTTGTTACCCCATTCTTTGATTTTTTGGGATTACGATTCGATAGAGTCCGATCTCTCACGACATCTTCTGGACAAGCCATGCCTATCGTCGAGGCGTTCTGAAGAACCCAGCGTTACTTGTGGCATTATATGATCAAAGCGGCGTCGGTCTTTGCCTACCAAATCCGAGCTCGCTAGTATAAGCGATACTACTGCGGATGCGGCTGGAATTTGAGTTCCTCGGCACACTATGCATGGGCGCAGCGTGAGCAGCATGGCGGTTTGAGCGGCAACCGCGCGAGGCAAGCCGAGCGAAGTGGCTCGAGGCAGCGGTATATTACACCCGCCACCCGTTCGAGGCGACCCGCGATTTATGATCGATTAGATCAAATAGATGGTCGTCTCAACCATATGTGAGGAACGACCTCGATTATGGAGCAGCGGCAAGCCATACACCCAATGACAGGCACGTCTCGAGCAACAACGTAGATGATGGAGATGATGCGACAATGGAATCGATGGCGTGGTTTTATCCTGCCGGAGATGATCGGACATTCACGGTAAGTTTTCTCTCCCATACTCTTTTACGCAAACCTTATTGCTTTCACATGTTCACAATAAGTTTGGGGGTAAAGCGAGTTTAGTTGGTTGAGAATCTGTTTATGTTTCTATGCTTTATGGTTTAGTTGTTATGCTTTGGGATCTTTTGTCGTATTTTTGTTTTGTTTTTCGTTTTAGGTAGCATCGATCAACGAGTTAAGTGAAGTATGTTAATCCATTGGCCAATGGCGATAGAAATTTTTGGTGAAATTTAATGATAGTCGCATGATATGTTAGAAAATGATGCATGAATGACGTGAGATGGCTTAGGCTTGTTTTTCACCATTTGCTTACTGAGACTTGAGTTTCACTGTATACATATCTTGATCTGATTTACATTAATTGTGTGATATCGTGCATGTGATTATCTTCTAGAACTTGCCGTGTTTACGTAGTCGAGAATGCGATATGTGTTTAATTTGGAAAGGATAAAGGCCGTCTTTGTTAACCACATATTCAAACACTAACCTGATGATATATACCATTTGTCGCCTTCTTTGAACCTTTATTAGACTTTTCTTTCGATTAACGGATGATAGGAGGTGAGGATGGATATGGGAATCAAAAGGTTGAAAGTTTGATGTAGTTATGATGAGAAAAGTTTCGTGTAGAAAAATACATCGTGGTGAAGAATAGTACCTTTGTTGTAAAGGTAAACCCTATAAGCTCTAGAAAAGAAAAGAAAAGAAAAATGTTAAGTTCACTATGAGTGTTGAGCATAAAGGGTCTTTAATCAAAGTATAGGTACCTTACGTGGCATTAAGCGTTGATTTACGTTGGGAAAGAAGAGGAAAATGGACAAAGTCCTATGTCGAAATGTATAAATGGGGTGCTTGGAATATTCTTGAGTCACTTAGCCATATTTTATCCTACCTTAACCAATGTACCTACATTCTAACCTATGAAAAGACCTCTTTGATCCTAATTTGAACACAATGACGGTGGAGATATTAGAAGCGCAAGCCTATGGTAAGATGTTGCATTGCATTGATCGTTGAGTGTATACCGTCCTACATTTCTTTATGAGTTGAGTGTATCCTACATTTTACACACATGCCATTGTGAGGTTGAATTAAATGAGTTTTTACGTAAATTGTTGTTTGTGTTGAGTGGACTAACGTCGTCATGTGCACTAATGTTTTGAGCATTGATATGTTTAAGGGCTAGAATGGTTATCATCTTTGCTACGCTCGTTGATCTTTCGTTGTGTCTTTTGTTACTTTTTGTTTGAGGACAAACAATGCTTTAAATTTGGGGGTTTGATAAGCGCATTTTACGTTTATAGTTGATATTTAAAGATGAGTTTAGCTCGTTTATAATGCGTTTACGTTCGATTCTTAATGTTTTATCTATTTCTAGAAGATCTTGCTCTTGGGTGTTCTTTTGGTGTTGTGTAGGTCATATGTTGAAAATCGAAGCAAGGAGCACGAGCCAAAATACACATACGGCTTGTTCTAGCGACCAACCTAGCGGTCTCTAGGGCTGGCCGCTAAACGACCCAGCAGCGAACCAGCGAGGCGCGCAGCGACCTCGTGCCGCGGCAAGCCCGGCCAGAAGAAGCTGTCATTCGCGACCGAGCATAGCGACCGCTAGCTATGGCGTGAGCCAACCAGCGGGCGCAGAGGCGGCAGCGAGGAGCGCGTCTGAGACTTACCTCGCGACCGCACCTAGCGACAGCGAGTGCTCGCGAGCCGGCGGGAAGGAAAATTAGGGTTTGGGGTGTGCTATATATGGTAACACCCCTCGCGCACTTGATACCTCGATTCGAGCCTTTTCTCGGTTTTCAAAAGTTTTCAGATTTTTAGCTTTAGGTTCCATCTAGTTTCATTCTAGAGTTGATTTATCATTGTTCTTCATTAGTTTTACGCTTTGTCTACGATCGGAACATTTAAATGCGGACAATCTTTGCAATTTCCGTTTTTCGGAGGTTGGGATTAAGCCCAGATTGTTCATCAACGCTTCATCACGGGTTTATATATTTAATTTCCGTTTTATGGTTAAATCGTATTTTATTCGTTTATTATACGGCTAGTTTTTCGTTCTAATCTGGGTTTGCATGATTCGATCTATATGTTGTGATTCAGTTATCGCTATTTACCGTCGAGACATTGATTCATGATTCGATTGTGCTTATTTATATGTGTTGATTTCGATCAATCTTGATGCATATTTAGTTATCGGTTAATTACGTAATTGTGTTAATTGTCGATCGATATCGAATGCATGATCGAATGAGACTTGAGTCGTGGGAGATAGGATATTCGTAGGAAGCATATTCTTTGTGATCCGTTTGGGTTGCTTGTTTCACCTAGAGGCGTAACGATAATAGGAAAACTAGTAATCTATTTGCTTTTTTAATAAAATTGTCGGTTATATATGTGATCTTCCATCTTATGCGGATTAAAATTGGTTAATAGGACGGGATAAACATACATTGTGGGTAGGATTAATGCATCCCTAGGGTTAGTCGTCTTTATCATTTTTAAACATCCAGTGTTTATTGCTTTATTTACTTCTGTTTTGTTACCTTTGCTTTGGATTGAATTAGAAGCCACAAATCTTACCAAACCATATTTGTTGCTTGGATAATGATGAATCCTTGTTGAGTTAGCTTACGTGTTTTGCATTACAATCCATTGGATACGATGCTTAACTTACCTATACTTACCTTTTGTGTTAGAAAATAGCGATCAGTCTTGCTCGAGGTTTCCACCTGCACGCCGGCCGGGCGACTGCAGCGCCCCATGCCAGTCCGAGACTGACCCGTGTCGCCGCGTGGCTTCGGCAGTAGTGCGCCGACTATCGGCGTGTCGAGGCGCGAGAGGCTGCCGGCTGCGCCCGACCCTTGGGCGAGTCAGCGCTGCGCCGCCGTCCACCATCGCTGCGCTTTGCCGAAATCATGCATGGCGCCGGGCGCTTCGCTACGTGCCGTCGCGTCCGTTTTCGGTGACTCCGTTGTCTCGTTCTTCCGTGCTTTGTCTTGGTTCTTCTTACGAGATAATATTTACAAGAAAAATCTAATCTAACACGAAAAACAAAATCCGACAAAAACAAAATCGACAAAAACAAATCCGACAAAAATAAAAGCGAGCCACGATGAGCAATGATTCACAATTAATTAATTGAACACGTTATAATCGAGCGTGAATTAATCAGCAGCGAATCTTGATCGAGCTCGATACCAATTGAAGGGAAAGCGATTTTAACCCTCGAGGATCTATCTTGGATGTTTAATTCACCATACATTGATTATATGCCTAGCATGCATCTATATAATTAATTTCAACACGTAGGGGTTTTCGTGTTTACCTAGAATCTGGGTATGGCGGATCAAGACTGTGCTTTGATCTTACGGTTGTATCCGGGTGCCTAATCTCAATGTCGGTGAGGACGGTCTATGGAGAATCTATAGAAAATCACCCTCTTTCTTCTCTCAATTTTGAAAATCTCACTATATAAATAGAATTCTCAAAATATGGTTGAGGATTAGCAGATTTTCTCTCTCTTATATTTATAATGACTCCCAAATCCATTTAGAAAGGATTATGCATATCTAATAAATATAATAATATCCTTTAGGATGAGAGGATCAAGTGAGTCGAGTGGGACTGGAGAGAGAGTGGCGATTTAACTTGTACAGGCACGGATGGGCGGCCGAGGATCAAATAAGGAATAAAGATGGGCCTCAAATAAATTAATTATCTTATGTTCGACGAACATAAATTAATTATAAACATTATTCATGCCACTAGAGAATAATGTTGACTTACCCTTTATTACGAAGTTGAGTCGGGCTTGCACTTAGACTTTCTGAATCTCGTATTTAAGATATAATCGTCGTTAATTATTTATGATTACATTGCTTAAAATAATTAATATCTAATTCTAGGTAGTACCACTCACCTTATTATTGTACTTGAGATAACTCAGACTGCGGAGTTTAGTACAAAACTTTGAGCTCCTTAAGGGGCGTCACTGATCCGGTAACTAGCAGTACTGTCTATATTGCCACACGACAGCGTAGAATCTTGGGTTATCAATCATCACCCTCGTCCATAGCAAGTGATGGTCGACAACTTACTCACCTAAACCTTATCGAGGTTTAGATCGATCGATAAGTCGCCGAGATCTAGGTTCTTCCGACGGTCGGATAGAAGAACTCATCTCTTTGTGATCCATCATACTACGGAGGCGTGCGTATGACCAAGCAACAGTCAGTCACTTCTTATCTATACATGACTATACCGACAACTCGTCCTCAAGTTGTCTCGGTTGTGATACTTTTATATCTTATTAAGCATGACCAATCATAGAGACTCGTGATCTTCTACCTTATGATCTAACTTATATATGAGATAAGGGGACTTAGATATATGCAATCAAGTAATCAATTCGGATAGGAGATTGTAATAGTGGTAACGAGAAACATTGTATACAAGCTCGACCAAAGCTGTTTCGGTATATAAATCGATAGTAAGGACCATTCCATACGGAATTGAGCTTTTCGGAAAAAGTTTCAAGCGAGAATGTTGAAGTAAAACCTTCTCCTACTTTAAATCCTTGCAAACTATCAGCGATCGTGAATTAGTTTCCTTTGTATCCTTGTCAAGCAGAATCCTCGTCCATGTACAACATTCTCAAGCAAGGGATCAATAATATCTATCAACACAATCACCAATTAAATTAGCGAGGAAACATCACTCTTTAGCGTCTGAGAGAAACACAGTTCACAATTACATTCATTTTCAATGTTGCCACTCTTAATGTCTATAAGTGTGTTGGTTGTGGCCATGAATGAGCTCCTAATAACGGTGTGTGTTCTACATCTTCCTAACATCACCCATATCCAAAATCAAGCATGCGGAAGCTTCCTTCCCATTACCCAAGCAATCTTAATAATAAAACTACGGATCCGGGCTTGGGAGGCAACTTATCTTGTAGGATGGAATTAACTTCTTGGAGACCATGACTTTTAGTACTCTCAAACCTTCTCTTCTTTGAGGCTAGCTCTTTGAAGAACTTGGCGTGGCGGCACATTTCGATTCACGTCAGAAGGCAAATTAACATTCCCTTGGGCGGGAGCTTGTAGATCTCATTGAATTCTGGTCCTGTCTCGTTTTCACGGTGTATGAAGGATATCGGTGGAATGTAGGATCTCTGCCTTATGCGATCTGACCCAATCACCTCATATATTATGACTCCTTGCTTGACATCTCTCAACCTTATCCTCAACAATCCGGCTCTCCTTGAGCAGTGACCATATGAGCACGATGGGGTTGGCTTGGAAGCTTCCTGCACCTTCTTCAACAACTCATTAAGCTTGCTAGCAATATGTCCCATTGCATCTCTAAGCGGCTTAATTGTGGGTCTTGAGCATCGATCTTTGAATGACGTATCCTCCCAAGATGGCCTCCGGGTGGAGTGCTCGCTAATCTGCTTTTTATGGATAGTGCCTTTCTTCTGAAGCTACTTCTTTGTTGTGGATGTCTTGGGTATGGCACATTCGTTTGAACTCGTCGCTTGTTACGATTCCTCCATCCAGTATAAATTGTTGTTGATTAGGCTCGAGCTGCATGGGGCTAAAATCCTGCATAGTAGGTATGCTCTCCCATCACGGGGCACGTGTCGATATTATGCCGAGTTCATTCTGATTCCATAAGGTTCTATAATTCCTTGTCTTTGGTGGTGGATCGCGCCTCTCTTAGCTCTTGCACTCCTCATTAGCTCGACCACTTATTCATATCGAAAGAAGGGTAGCGGCATGAACTTTGGCTCTTCCACCTCATTTGGATTCACTCAGAAGGTTGACTTTTGCGACATGAAAAATGTGTTGCTAACATTTGTTTAATGTCAAAACTTACTGCGATATTTTTGTGACACTTCATATTGTGTAGCAAAAGGCGTTGTAGTTACAACATTTTTTTGTATTTATGTCATAACATATCGACACTTTGTGCATCGCTAACCTAATTGTGTATAACATTCACGATATTCGTGACATTAGTTGTAGTGACGATGTTAGTTTGCGTCATATTTAATGACATTAGCCGAATTGATGCATCTAATTTGCGACACTAGCTTGTGACATTATTATTAATTGTAGTATAATTTTCACATTGTTTCCATTAATGTTCAACATATACATCATTTGTGCATCACTAAATTTATTGTCGTTTGAAATTTACGACATATTACGCGTCGATCCAGTGAAAGTGGCATATGTTAGTTTATGTCACATTACATGATACATAAATGTAAATAATTTTATTGTTGTATTTCTTTACAACACATTTTAATTAGATGGTTTATGTGACCGGCTTCGGATTAGGTGACCACGGACCACATGAGTCTTTTCGGTGTGCTTTGTCCTCCTCCACACTCCGTGAGAAAACTTCCGTGGGTCACCCATCCCATAATTCCTCACCAAGCACACTTAACTTTAGAGTTTTTATGAGATGGACTCACGAAAGAAGATGCATCTTGAAGGTATGAGTAGCACATATCAAATCCTTTAAGCTCTCTTGAAATATCTGATCCTATACATATTCTCGAAATCTCTCTCATTCAGGTTGCATTCGATTCATTCATGTACCCTCCGCTTTGAAGTCTTAATCGGATCGCTCCTTGTCCATGCCTCGCTGCGATCACTCATACTTCTACCGGGCGTCACATGGTTAATGTCACATTTTTCTTTTGTGACAAATATATTGTATATTAAACTAATAATATAACAAGAAAGCCGATACTATGCATCAAAAAATAATTGACTAGATATAAAGTTCGACACAAATTAACAAATATCTTTTAATTGTCAAAAGTGAAAATATCAAAACTTAAATTCAATAAATTAGAAAATTATTTAAAAATCTAAACTAAAATTGAAAATGTCTAAAGTTGTCTTGCTTTGTAAGAATGAAAATTCCATGGTGACAATGTGTTGCTCGTTGTCATTTCTCCTTTCTCTTGTAACCTTCTTGCGGTTATCCCATGCTCCTATCTGGTTCAAAACATACATTAACTTTTGCATTATATATTGTATATTTAATAAAACTATTACTACATGTACATGGAAATCAATTCTTGAAATATTTTAAAACTACTTTTTGATATATACCATGTGAAAAACATTAACAGATAGATCAATGTCACTACATGCTCCGAGTCGAAAAACACGGGTATATCTCCAATGCATTGCGCATTACCGAAGCTTAGGGCCCGTGACACGAAATAAATTCACTTATCGTGAAGAATTGGCGAGTGACCTATATCTCAGAGGATAGAGGATGTGATTGGGCGGAATGTGATCGGCGAGGCGGCAAGTACATGATGCCGTGCGATGGTAGCTAGGTTCCCATCTAGAGTTTGGATTTTCGCAATTCAGCATGATAAAATTTGAAGATTCGAGCCGGCGTTTCCGTTCACGGGGAGGGTTTCTTTTCAGATCGGTGAAAATCATGGGTAACTAGCTTTAGTGATTTCTTGTTTTGGTACAAATTGCCGTGGATTTTTAGAAGAAAGGAAATTAAGGTTATGAGAATATTTAGATTCTTGTCGCAGTTTCTATTTGCGGTGAGAGTCGCTGAGGTTTTAACTTTCTAGGTTTAACTTGTAGTTAATAATTTTTTACTACAGTGAAACATAAACACTTACGAAATTTATGGTTAGTATGATTATTTTTTATATTGATTCTTTTGTAAAATACTGAAACCATCGACTTTTGTATTAAAATAATGGCATATCTTAAACAAATAATCTGTGACACAATTTCTTTGTTAAATTATTATTATTATTATTATTATTATTATTATTATTATTATTATTATTATTATTATTATTATTATTATTATATTTATACTTTGGATTTTATTGAATATGTATACAATATTATAATAGCTCATATTTGTTTATTTAAATATTTTGAATGAATAATTAGCAAGTGTTTAAATAAACTATAGCAAATTTTGAGACATAAAAATGAGTGTCGCGCATATGTGTCACTAAACTATGACATATATAGATGACATAATCGACATAAATATCTGACATTGAATCTGATAATATTCTAAATATGTGATATAATTATAATATTTTATTGAGGTGTTCAAATAATTGTCGTAATTTTAAGACATCAAAATGAGTGTACGCATATGTGTCACTAAATTATGACCTATATGTAGATGACCATAATTGGCGTAAATATACAACACTAGATCACACTATTCTAAATATGTGATATAATTATGATATTTTATTGAGATTCATAGATAAATTATCGCAATTTTGAGACATCAAACGAGTGTTGCATTTTGTCACTAAACTACGACACATTATTTAAATGGCGCACAAAATGACATAAATATGCGACCTTAGAAGCATAAGTGTGAGTAATTTTACACGTACATGTAATGCCACATGTGTGTATGCATGATAAGTCTATTTTGTTGTAGTGATTTACTGCGGTGATAGCGCATAGCCTCAAAAATATCAAAATATATGTTGTGGTTAGAGAATATCTCCCAGCATTATCCACCATATATTGAAAACTCTGCGTCGACCCGTCGTTATCTCATCGGCATGGCATGGTGAGGCCTTACGTAATAAGTCCACGAACCGTTCCCAAGCTTCATGGAATGGCTCGTCGGCGTCGATTAAAGGTCGTGATCGTGACCTCAACTCAGACTTTTTCTTTGGGTAGTATTTGGTGTAAACATGCACACATTCCAGTTCTCGAGAGTTGGCGGAAGTGCGAGCGAACTTGCTCTGTCATTCGGGTATCAGAAACAACGCATCTTGGTGATCTTCATTTAGTCGTCCCAGCGGAAGGTTGCAACACCGAACAAAATTCACAAGAAAGCGAAACATCCTCCTGAAGCAGCCCATGAAAAGTATGCATGGTGAAAATGATTCGGCAAACTCATAATCACGTGCGGTCTAGAACAATAGGGGAGCGTGCCCCAATCATGAGTCTATAAAAATCACGTGGGGCTCGTGCATTTTCACCCAGTTTCTCTCAGCGGGGTGTAATATCGAAGAGATTTTCTCACGATTATCCACTCATTTTCACCACTCACGAAGTGGACAATATTCCTCGAGTTAGGAAGACGATCTCTTAAGCTTACGAGTCTTTTCAGCGGGCTTAGCGGTCTATTGAGGCTTGACGGCGTCAAATTTGCTTCAACTAAAGTGTACTCTTAGTTGACTCATAATCGAATGAGGGTAGTGAGGAAAGTTAACTCAGTCGTCTCAATGAAAACTTAACACGGATTATTGTTAGTATGGCACATAAAAATGGTAAATCTAAACACTCTAATACTAAAGGAGGTTTTGGAACAAGCGAAATTGAAATACATAAAGTAAATATAAATAAACAAACCAAACTAGGGTTGTCGATCCTAGTTGATACCTAAAGAAATCATGAATCGGTAGCTAAAGAATCGAACAAAACTAAACTAAATTCATCAAGCGGAAAGCAATAAATTACGATGGAGAAGATTGACATGATAATAAATTTCAATATCAAATTGCGTGAAGCGTAAATTATAGAATCTGAGGAGAATTAGTATCAATAGGAAAATGTGCGAAACAAACTTGAAGCTTAGGAAGGGCGGGGTATTACAAGAACTAAGAACTAATAACCAGTTAGATTGAATAAGATGGACGATCATTTAATGAAAAAAATAGTTAAACCTAAATTTTTGCTATTTGAATATTTTATATTCAATTCTTACGTTGTTTATGTAATTCTTGTTGTTTTGCATGTAATCTAGTTTTGTGCATGCTATCGCATTCGATAATTGTTATGTTCATGAAATTCACATTGTTATCGTGTAATCGTAGTGATTGTGCATATGAGAACGTATTGTTTCAACTAAAGTGTACTCTTAGTTGACTCATAATCGAATAGGGTAATAGAGGAAAGTTAACTCAGTCATTTCTATGGAAAACTTAACGAGGATTATTGTTTGTCATGCATAAAGCGGTAAATCCTAAACACTCTAATACCAAAGGAGGTTTTGGAACAAGCGAGAATTGAAATACATAAAAGTAAATATAAATAAAAGCAAACCTAACTAGGAGTTGTCGATCCTAGTTGATACTAAAGAAATCACGAATGCGTGTAGCTAAAAGCATCGAACAAAACTAAACTAAATTCATCAAGCGGAAAGCAATAAATTACGATGGAGAAAGATTCAACATAATAATAAATTTCAATATCAAATTGCGTAAAGCGTAAATTATAGAATCTGAAGGAGAAATAGTATCGATAGGAAAGCAATAATCAGTGAATTACTATGAATTTGATTCCTCTGAACTAAAGATATAATTAAGTGAATCAAGCGGAATGAAAAGCAAGAATGAAAATACAAATATGATCTTTCTCTTATCTGTCGTGTTTGTCTCCGTCCAAAGCTCAAAATAAAACTAAAAATTTGGTGCAAAAGTGAGCGGGCGACCTAACTTGCGTGTGCGATATATATAACAATGAGTGAGCGTCGATTGCCTGGCGAACACGGTGTGGGTTCTTCTATTTAAAGTGGCGGTTGGAGATGATCGCTCGCTCTGTGCTCCTATTTCAAGGTGAGCATTGGCAGTGGCGGGCTCTCATGGCAGGAGTGGATGCTTGGGCGAGTAGGCGTGCGAGGTGGCAGGGACGCGGCGGGAGCATGAGGTGAGTGGGTGTGGGAGGTGAACACACCGAGCGAGCAGTGCAAAGATTGTTGGTAGCCAGTGCTGAAGGTGAGGCGGGCGGCGTGGAAGTGAGATGGCAGCTCCTTTGGGCGTGACTTGTGCGAGGGTGGAGATGGCGTGTCGTGAGCCGTGCGGGTGAACCGGCCTCGGCCATGAGTCTTTGGTTGGTGTTGAACATGCAGAAGGACGGTGAACCGGCGCTCGAGTCTGCTGAGCAGCAGCGCACAGCCCGGTGACGGGTGACGAGGGAGTACATGCGCGACTTTGAAGAAATGCTCCGTTACCCTCGTCGAACTTAAATGCGATCCGTTTATGCCTCTAGACTCCTATCGAGATTCTCTTAAATATATGATCACTCTTGGAAGATCCATTTCATCCTATTTAATGCCCTTTTTTCTACAAAATATCGAAACAAACAAATTGATGCGAATCGATAAATACTATTAAAGCAGCGCATAAATAGAACAAATCATGGAAACAACATGCATAAGAATACAAAATAAAACCAAAAATTTATGTAAATGGATATAAAAATCCTTTAATAAGTACAAAATAAAACCAAGCGATTCACGGCGAAAGCAATGAATGCGCACTAAAGCTAGCGACCGCTTGGCGTCGCTAGCCGTTATCCGAGTCATGAGAAAAACACATCTCAATTAGCGACCGACCTGCGACCGCTAGGCACCGCGCTGGCGTGAATTAGGGCTTGATGTCGAGCTATAAGTACTCCAAACCATCCTTGGCGTCTCCGGTCCGTTTGAGCTATTTTACTCTTTTCAGTTCGGTTTTCATTCTAGCTTTAGATATTATGCATCTAGACTTTAGTTTTCATCAACTCTACTTTCCGTTAGCAGTTGTAATCGCTATTGGAACAAGTTCATCCGAAGGATTTCAGATTTTCCGTTTTACGCTTGGGTTTGGATTGAGCGAACAATTGTTCTTGGCGCTCCATTTCGGGTTTTATCAATTCAATTCCTTTTCTATAATTTCATATTTTATTTCGTTATATGTCTAGCTAAATTCATGTTCTAATCCTAGGGTTTGTATGATTTTATCCTAAGTGTGGTGATTCCTACTATTTGCTATTTACTTCGAGTCGTTGATTTGTGATTCTTGGTGCTAAATCTTTGTGTTAATTTACGATCAACTTTAATCATATCTAGTTGCTAGTTGAATACTATGATTTTAATTGTCGATCGATCTTGAATATGCGGGTAAGCCTTGAGTCGTAGTTGAGATAGGAACATCCGTAGGAAGCTATTCTTTGTGATCTTTTTGGAGTTACTAATTTTAGCTTTGAGGCGTGTGATAATAGGTAAATTTAGTAATCCACTACCATAATTTTAATGCTGAAATTGTTGGTTGCTTGTGTGATCTTTTATCTTGGTTGGATTAAAATCGGTTAGAGGCGGGATAAACACACGTTGGGGTGGAGTTATTACACCCAGGGGTTAGTCTTTTCGTTTATTTATTTATTGTTATTTTCATTACGTTCGATTCTCTTGGCTTTGAATTAAATATTTGAAGTCCCAAAACCTTCAAAACCAAATTTATTGCTTGGATAATGATGAAGGATTATTGAGTTACCTACGTATTTTATGTTACAATCCTGTGGATCACGATGCTCGACTTACCTATCTACTTGCGTTTCGTGTTAGAAAATAGTCGATCAAATTTTGGTGTTTTCAGGATTGTTTAGATTATATAGGAATAACTTGTTGATTTGGAATTATTAATTGAGTTGTATTTTTTTATTACTTGCTGGTGATTTCTCCTTTTTCTCCGGGTGGTTTATGATCACAAGGTCCGGGATAACTGCACAACCTTTAGACCGAGATCGAAAACATCGAAGGAGAAGGAAAGAGATGGCAGCTAATCGAACAACGGGTGTCCTCCGAACATCTTTCGTCTTGGCGAATTTCTTGAGATACAACGAGATAGCGAATATGGGATTTCTCCTTTGTGGGAACAACCTGCCGAATTAAATGTACCGACCACCACTGAGCAGTTTCGAGGAGGTGGATGGGGCCCGGTGAATGCTAATAACTTGAAGCGACCCTGTCGAGTGAGTGAGGAGAATAGTTTGGGGGAGGTACGAAGATCAATGCTCGATGGAACATATTTGGACATATGTGACACATCAGCGGAAGGGGTGCCACGAGGATACGATCCGGATCGTATGTTTGGATTTTCTCATGTGACAAGCGAAGGATTGGTTCGAGCTTGGACCGTCTTGGGATCAGCAGTTGGGGAAAAATTTGTGAAAAGTTTCTTTAAATATTTTCCGCGCTATAGTCTTGAAGATTATAGCGAGATCTCCCACTACTGGCGGGAGATGAGTCTTGTGAGTCATGGGAAGATTCGGAGAACTTGTTGAGAAAATGCCTTCAATTGAAAAGTTTTCATCTTCGTTTTTTAAGGTTGAATTGAATGACGAGCGATGATGAGAATTGTTTTATTAGAAAATTTGATTGCAGCTGTTTTTGTGAGCGAAGCATGTTATGATTATTGTGAGTATTGAGCACTTTAGAATTTGATCACATATTTGAAACATGTGAGACTTGAGCTTTTGATTGTCGTATCTTTTCGGTCTTGTTTCTTTACGTGTAATAGTTTGAAGTAGCATGTGTTTCTCTAGAACTTGCTCGGATCTTTTCGAGTTGCATTGATGTGCTTAAGATTAGGATATGATATTAGGCATTCTTTTCTTAGCCTATATACTATCGAACACTAACATTTAATCATTGAATCCTTTGATGAGCCGTTGAGCACCTTATTCTTTCATATAGCGTGGGTTGGGTTATGTAGTTAGTGTGATGGTTGGTTGCGAGGTGGGGGTTGAGAAAAGAAAGAAAAGAAAAGAAAATAAATGATGAGAAAGTGATAATAAAAATAGTTGCTTACCCGTATAAGTTCAAATAAAAAAACAAATTGACACAGTGTGTGAAAAGAACATAAATGGGTAAGTAGCTAGTCTTGAGATGAGTATATCACTTATATGATAAGTGTGATGTTTTAAAGAGAAAAATGACTTTTTGGTGTAGAGATTTGAAATGAATTATGAAAATTTGGGATTTGTGTCTTATGATACTTATTGTGTTTTACATTATGGGATTATGAGTCACTTAGCCTAAATATATCCTACCTTACCAAAGAACCTATATTATAACTTTGTATAAGACCTTTTTGATCTTAGTTCTTAACCACATATTTGAAATGGAGAATTAGGCAGTTTGCAAGCTTATGGTAGATTAGTGTGTTTTTAAACATTGAGGTATACAGTGCTCCTTGATACACTTGAGTGTTTGAGAGT
The DNA here is from genome assembly GCA_036937905.1 of Salvia rosmarinus. Lineage (NCBI taxonomy): Eukaryota > Viridiplantae > Streptophyta > Magnoliopsida > Lamiales > Lamiaceae > Salvia > Salvia rosmarinus. Next base: position 58,110,768 of record CM072815.1, on the reverse strand, counting down.
TTATATATATTTATCCATGTCATGGGATTCGGGTTTGAGAAGGCTTGTGCTATGATTATTATGATATGTGGAGTTTAACGAAGATGTTGTGATTTGATTCATTTGATTATGAGAATCTTTTGTTTCTCGTTGCTCAGAGGCTCATTGTTGTTGTTGACTCATAGCATTTTTCTTTGGTTGTCTTTCTTATGTTCTATTTTTTGAGGACAAACAATGTTTTAAGTTTGGAGGTGTGATGAGCAGAACTTTTACTAGTTTAACAATGATATATTAATATGAATTTAGATCGGTTTAAGTGCGTTTATATAGTTGATATTATGCTTTTAGCCACTTTGAGAAGATCTTGCTCTTGGGTTCCTTTTGGTGTTTTGTAAGCTTTTTAGGTGATAATCGATGCACAAGGCAAAGAAATAACCAAAGATGAAAAGGAGCGAGGAGGCTAGCCTCTACAGCTAATCATGACTCATGGAAAAAAGCATTTAAAAATGACACTAAATAGGATGAAATGGATATGAGCAGTATCGATGTGAAAATTTTACAATGTTAAAGAGTATCTCGATAGGAGTCCATAGGCGTAAGCGGATCGTGATCGGAGTTGAGCATGAGAGAGCGGAGAGCAGTGAGTTCCTTTGAGCTAGCGACCACCTAGCGGTCGCTAGCCGTGGTCATCGGAGTTACGCGAGCTTCTATCTCACATTAGCAACCGACCTGGCGGCGGTGGCCGCCGCTGGCGCGGCTGACATGAATTAGGGCTTGACCGTATTCTCAGTACCCCAAACCGTCCTTGGCTGGTCCGTTTGAGCTATTTTGCACTCTTTCATTCGGTTTTCATTCTAGCTTTAGATATTACGCATCTAGACTTTAGTTTTCATCAACTCTTCTTGCATTGTAATCGCTATTGGAACAAGTTCATCAGAAGGATTTAGTTTTCCGTTTTCTTCTTGGGTTTGGATTGACAAACAATTGTTCTTCGACACTCCATTCGGGTTTTATCAATTCAATTCCTTTTTCTATGTTAATTTAGTATTTTATTTCGATTTATATGTCTAGCTAAATTCATGTTCTAATCCTAGGGTTTGTATGATTTTATCTAAGTGTGGTGATTCACATTCTTTATTACCTTCAGTCGTTGATTTGTGATTCTTGGTGCTAAATCTTATGTGTTAATTTACGATCGACTTTAATGCATATCTAGTTGTAGTTGAATATATGATTTTAATTGTCAATCGATCTTGAATACTGTCTGGGTAAGCACTGAGTCGTGCTGGGATAGGAGCATCCATAGGAAGCATATTCTGTGATCTTTTTGGAGTTACTAATTTTTCGCCTGAGGCGTACGATAATAGGTAAATTTAGTAATCACTACAGTGTCTTAACTAAAATTGTTGGTTGCTATATGATCTTCATCTTGGCTAGATTAAAATTGGTTAATAGGAGCGGGGATAAACACTTATTTGGGGTAGAATTATTACATCCACAGGGTTAGTCTTTTCGTCTTTGATTTCTATTGCTATTTTCATTACGATTACGATTCTCTTGGCTTTGAATTAAATATTTGAAGTCCCAAAACCTTTCAAGACCAAATTTGTTGCTTGTATAATGATGAAGAATTATTGAGTTAGCTTACTATTTTTAGTGTTACAATCGCTATGGATCGATGCTCGACTTACCTATTTACTTGCGTTTTCGTGTTGAAAATAGTCCGATCAATGGTCGATAACTCGTACTCACTTTAAACTTTATGAAGTTTAGATTAACGTAAATCAGAGATATAGGTTCTTTAAGGCGATCGAGATAGAAGAACTCGTCTCATTGTGATCCATCGATCAGCGAGCGTACTAGTATGATAAGCAACGAGTTAAGTTACTTTTATCTATCTACAACTTATACCAACAACTCGTCCTCAAGTTGTCTCGTGTGATCCTTTTATATATCAGACTAACAACCAATCCTATAGATTTTTGTGATCGCTACACGGTAGTGATCTAACTTTGTAAAAGATAGTAGGAGACATATGCTGATTAAGTAAATAATTCGGATAAGAGATCGGAATAATGATATCGACTCATGATTCTCAAGTAAAGGATGTCATCTATGTAAAGTGCAAAAATATCACGCCACAGTTGACATCTATGTTGGTTGTATACTAGAAGCGATTGGTTGGCGTGTATCTGATGTTTCTTGTTACCACTATACAATTTCTGTCAGTTGTTTTAATTGCACATGTATGTCCTTTGTCTCATATAGAAGTTAGATCATACGGTATGTGAAGATCCAGAAATCTGAATGGTTGGATAAGTTTAATGAGAAAAAGATCATAGCCCAGGAAACGAGGACGAGTTTCGGTATAAGCTGCGGTATAGATGAAGTGACTTGACTTGGTTACTTGTCTATCTTTGATGCGTCTCGACATATTGATGGATCGGATGTTCTTTTATCGACTATCGTGAAGCGTGATCTCGGTGACTTCGTTGATCTAAACCTCGATAAGGTTTAGGTGAGTATGAGTTGACCATCACTGACTTGTTATAGGTGAGGTTTACATGAGATAACCCGATATTCTCCGCATCTTGGGTGGTGGCGGTGCTTGTATGTCGTAGTTACTTGTATGAGTAGTTCCGTTTAGGATGATGGCGTCCCTAAGGGCTCAAAATATTTATTGTACTAAATCCTGCAGGTTGAGTTATCTCGAAGTACAATAATAAGGTTGAGTGGTACTACTTAAGGAATTAAAGAGATTAATTATTTTAAGCGGTCGAGCAAAAATAATTAATGGATATCTATATCTTAAATACGGGGGATTCATGAAGTGCTGCATGCAGACTCAATTTGATAATAAATGGGTAAGTCAGCATTAATTCTCTAGTAGCATGATTGAATGTTTATGAATTAATTTATATTACTGTCTAAACATAAGATAATTAATTCATTTGTAGCCCATCTTTATTCCTGCATTTGATCTCGGGTTGGCCCGTGAGGCCTTTCTTCTTTGAGATTTTAGCCCCTTCCATGTAGAGTCTCATTGGGACTCTGTTATGATTCTCTATATCTAGATTGTTAGTCTTTCGAGTATCATAGAATATCATCAATAAACACTAAGACAAATTTATCGAGGTAATCGTGAAAAACACGATTCATCAGATCCATGAACAGCGGGGTATTTGTTAATCGAGCATTACTACAAACTCGTATGACCATATCGTGTTCGAAAGCGGTCTTGGAATATCTTACGAGCAATTTTTAATTGATGATACGATTTTAAATCAATTTTAGAAAATACCGACTCGCTTCGATTGATCGAATAGATCGTCTATACGAGTGATGGATATTTGTTTTCAAGGTGAGCATGTTCAATTCTCTATATCTATGCACGTTCTTAGGGTATCGTCATTATTTTTCACGAGCAGGACTGTGCTCCCATGGAGACACTCGTGGTGAATAAATCCCAGTCAAAGTTATTGAAGTTGGATTTTCAACTCTTGTAACTCTTTGGGTGCCATACGGTGGGGTGTCTTTGAAGCGGTGATGATCAAGACTCTAGATTAATTGTAAATTCAATTGTCTATCTTGAGGTAATCCGGTAATATTTGAAAAACATCACTGGATATTCTGAACTATCGGCACATCCTCTATCGTCTTTCTTTCTTATCATTAACGTTCAAATATACTAAATAGGCACAATTTTCCTTATTCTTCATGAACTTCGAACTATTTGAGATTATGAAAACTCTTCTTCTTTCTCTGCACCATAAACAGGTGGGTTCTTTCACGGAGGATGGAGCGAAATTTCCGTCGTTCACATTGAATTACATAAAATTTTACATTAACGAGTCCGTTCCTAAGATAATATCCACATCCCATTGGTATTACTCGTAAGATTCTTGCTTTCAACATAAGAGTTCTAACTCGAATTCTAAGTTGGAGCAGATGTGGGAAATTATTGTGGATTTACCTAAAGTCATCACTTTTAAATCTTGGTCCTTGCTCTTTGTTGATTAAAAACATCTCATATCGTTAAAATAAAGAATCGAGAAACTCGGTGTCGAAGAGAATGACAATAGGTAAGCGTTTAATATTCCCATACCGCAGTTTTGACGTTACATCATGTTGCCTTGGGTTCGGCGACGCTCTCTGATGTTGAGGTTGAGTTTGTTGAGGTTGAGGTGGTAAAATCATCGATATTGTAGTACGGATGTCGTAGACTTCTTTGTTGAGCTACCACTAGCTTTCATTTGTGGCACTTGGCGGAAGTTGACCTTTTCCACTTCTGCGATCTTTGTCTAATTGGACGATTGTTAGCATAATGACCTACTTAGCCTGGTTAACAACTATTGGTGCCCGTCTAAAACTCGAATGAGCTTTATTACATCTTGGGCACAAAGGCATGCAGGAGGATTTGGAATTGTCGTGGTTGATTTTGATAGGGTGGTGGAAAGAACTTGAAGCAGTGATTTGGTCTTTTCAAGGTTTCTTATTTGGAAAATCTCTTGTTTCCATCTTTGTTTTCTTTTGAACCTTTGATTTTGGAGCATCGTCTTTTGTGGAATTTGAATTTGAAATGGAATTGGATTTGATTGAGGTATCTTATTTATTGCATTTCTAATTCCATGTCTAAAGCCTATTCACGTCTCGACATATGATAGGGTGGTTGACTTGCCAAAATGATTCTTATTTCTTAGCGTGAACCGGGAACAATTCGAGCCATCTTCTCGTTTCTATCTTGTATGGAGCATAACGAGATAGATTGCACAATTCTCTATCATATTACCTTGCTTTTTCTTCCTTGTTTTAGATTCATAAACTCGATTTCCTTTTGTTTACAGTAGCTGCGAGAATATATTTTGAAACAACTCATCATGAATTGTTCCCAGTAAATTTTCCAATTTCTCGAGTGAGAGTCTTGGCGTGATTCCACGTGAATCGGTGAGTCTTTTCAATTGAAATGAGATACATAAAGACATTCCTTATCGAACATTCTAAAATTTGAAAATTCTTTCCATTGCGAATCCATTCCTCGCCTCGGCGGGTTACGATTCAACGAAAGATGGTGGATTTTTGAATGAATAATTGATTTTACGGTGTTTGGAGGAGGTGTGGTTTCGAGGGTAGGTTGAGGTATGTTTCACTTTCTTGTTCTTCTCCACGGAATTCGGTTTCTACGTCTTGGCGGCATATTGTATTCAAATTAATAAAAACAATATATATATATAGTAGTATGTAGGCAAAATTTATAAGAAAGCAAGTAAAGTGTCATGTTTTAGCAAATAGGGTTACATGTAAATAAATTCACACAATTGCATAAACAATGGGTTTAAAGGTAAATAAGAAAATCGAACATTAATACAATGTAGATATTTTAAATTTTTCTTTTTATATCATGGGAAAATTGCCTCATAGAGGACTTTTTACATAAGGAAAATTTTACCATGGCGGAGTTGGCATCGGAAAACTATTCCGTTTAGTCAGGTTAAACTTTATACATCCATCGCTATATACATAAGTCTCTTAATTATCTATTTACAAATGTCAACCTCTTGATCTATTTCATCTTACTTCTAGTCCGTCCTCTGTTTAGTCAAAGTATACTCTTAATTGACTCTAATCGAATGAGGTGTTATATTAGGAGAGTTAACCTGAGAGTCTCTCAGGAAAAACTTAGCAGGCTTACTAAGTTGTCACCGAAAACAAATAAATTCTAAGCTTCTACATCTCAAAGGGGTTGATAGATTACCTAGGCGAAATTATCAAAGAAAATACTAATTAACTAGGCGGAAATTGACAAGCGGATAAATTATCTAGCGAAATTAAACCTAAACGAAGAACATGGAATTGAAATTATAAACCACTGAGATGAATCGAAAGATTAAGCGGAAGCAGATTAAAAGTAATATCAAAATTAATCTTAATCCAGCGAAGAAATCGATAACAATCGAATATGAAGCGATTAAGCGGAATAAAGCGATAGAAGAAACTTACGAACAAATAATCGAGCAGCGGAATTGATATTAAATTTGAATCTGAATCAACAATCCTTACAATAGTTCTTGAATCAAATCGAAGACGAGAAGAAGAATAAATCTTGAACTAAGAAGAGGAAAAAGTGCAGTGCAGGGCTCTCGATCAAAAGGCGGAAAATAAGATAATGAAAAGTGAAGGTAGGGTTCTGACGTTTGAAAGTATATAGCGGCCCAAATTAGCGCTTTGGAACCACAGCCAGCCTGGATCGTCGCTTTGCAAAAAGCGACCAGCGCGAGCTGAAACCCGACGGCGAAGTCTCGGATGGCTAGTGCCGGGAGCCGGAGCCGGACACATCGAGCCTCTGGAAGAAATCTCTTATTAGCAGCGCGGGCGTGATCGCAGCGGACGTCAGGACTCTCAGGCGATCTTGCACATCAACCCAGCCGGATCGGCGCGTCGGGCGGGTCTGATATCGGCTCAGGGACGGGCGACTCTCGGGGCGATACGTGTAAAGGCGTCAGCGCGGGACGAGGCAGCCGGGACGTGGCGCGCAACAAAGCGTACCAGGCGGCGCGCAGCGCGGACGCGGGTGCTCTCTTCGATCTGACGGCGTTTGCGCACCAGCTAGCTATGGTCGGCGGCAGGTCGCTCTTATCATCAAATGTTCAAATGCGGTCATACACACAAAACAAACAAATATGATTCGAACAAAAGATATTCTAATATAATCAAAGGAATCAAATCGTCGAAAACAAGCGAAGAAAACCAAACAAAGACATGAAAACAACCCCACTAACTCTTTGCTTGTCCTCGAGGCAAATTTTAGTTTCTTGAAGGAATGACACATAGAATCGATACTTCAAATAGAATCAATCACGTATTCACGTCCGTTCATCGTCTCAATAGTATAGTTCTCGATCTGATGATCCTCGTTCGTCAATCAAACATGTGACTTATCATAGAATAGTTGTCTGACTCACATGATTTCATAAATCAATATACAACTTATTGGTTCCTTTCATGATAAGATATCCCAAATGACAAAACAAATAAGAACTTGTGGAACTTAAAACCGATTATGAGAGATAATGGTTGGGTGGAACCTTGAGTTGTACACTCGGTATCTGACGTGAATATCTATACCCGTAGTAAAGGTCTCCATAAGAGACAACACACAAGAGGATAGAGCCCTTATTCTAATTTTAAGCCCTTATTTCACAACAAAGACATATTTTCTTTTTTTCTCTTTTTTTTTGTCCATTTTTCTTGAAAGATCATCTGAGGCGGGTTCCATTCTGAAGCATATGACATCAGATCCACCCTTGTCTAAACCGACTTTCTAATTATGTCCCACGGTTAATTGACATCTAAGTTTAGTCGAACTAAAAACCATATACCAGAGATGCATAAAATTTCGGATCAAGCGATTAATTGACTTAAAGCATAATTCTTCATACCATTGATTTGAGAAGATAAAATCATCTCTAATCGAACAAAAGTTAAAAATGACAAAACACAACAAAGGCGAAGCTTGGAAAACAAACAAAACAAACAAGCGGAAAAAACCCCCCTTCAGCAAAGCAGTGAGGTCCTCATGCGAGATAAAAGAATAAGAAAGGTAGAAAACTTACGAAAGCGAAGAAGCGGGCAGCGGGATCAACAAAGAACAAAACCACAAAAGCGCAAGAGAGAGAAGCAAAACAGCAGCGAAAAATACAAACAAAAGGAAAAACACATACGCATGATAGTGAATAATCACTATTGGTGGGAAAATGATGGTGGAGGAGGGCCATGAAATGTAGTCCAGCGTTCCCTTTGGGCTTCAAAAGCCCATCGTTGATTACGCTCGATCATCATGATTGTACTCATTGCGCTGTTACGCTCATACCTGGCCAGTTGAACGTCGAGCGTTGATTTGCTGATCAATCGAGAATATAGTCTTGTGAAACTACGTCGATGGCAGGCGATTCAACCTAACTGTCGATTCCTCGCGTATTGAATTATACCCTTGACCCGATGCATGTTCTTGAGAATGGAACTACGGATGATTTGGATCGGCGTGCTCTGGATAGCTCTGTATCCTCTTACGCATCGGTATGGTGGTCGCCTTATCATCGGATGGAGCAGGTGGTATCGAAGATGACCATATCGCCTGAAGGTGCGTGAGATGGTCACCGCTTTCTTGCTTGGGTCTTGGGCTTCTTGGGGTGCTGCGTCTTTGCCAAGCATATCTCTTGAATTCCTCGATCATGAGGTACGAGTAGTCTCGTTATAAGCAAAGGGGCGCCCATGACTCGCTGAATCGATCGTCTTAGGTCGAATGTGATCTTGGCAGGGCGGTGGTCCAGTCGTTATTTATGATCCTTAAGTTCCTTTGCCGGACCGGTAGGGATTTGTACGGGGTTGGCCGACATTTCTTACATGTTGGACCAGCGCAAGTGGTCCCAAATAAAGTGTCGTGAAATCTTACGTCTTCTTTCTGACGCGTGCGAGGAAGACCTCGTGATATTCACTTACTTTGCTGTTTCGAAAACATTGAAAGCTATAACTTGTGGACCATTGCCAATGCTTCATCCTTGATAAACCCACTCGGCATTCGGTGATGACCCGATTATTAAATCGACTAGCTCGCTTCGGCCTCTCAACATTGAATGAATGGAGCGCCCGCGTGCACGAGGTCGAAAAACGAAACACCCCTTCATGTCGAGGTGTTATAACATACTCTTGCCCAGCGGATGACAGACAAGAATCGATTCATCGTCAATACACATCGTGCGGTGAATTGATCAACAATGGGTTATAACGCGGTAAATCCATCAAAGCATATTGAGCGATCCCAAATTTTCAAATACTTCTTAACCTATCCCCGAGACCTAAACTGCATCAATTGCCGGTTGAATTGCCAGGGCGTGATTTCTTGAAATGAAAGCGGTGATAGTGTGTACGCCGGATTATAAATTGGGAAAGTGGCGAGTATATAATCTGATATCCTCGTGAGTTCATCCATAGGAACATCGTACCTTGAGGTGGCGGAGGCTGGACCGGCCGCATTCTTAGTCTGAACCATAGCGAAATCGTGGAAGTGGGCCTTGAATTTCCAAATGAGGTGACACGGGAGCGAGCCTGTGGCGTGTGAGGAAGGAAGCGGGATGGCACACGGACGGAGAATGAAGGCTGTGTACGAGGCGACTTGAGGAAAATCTTTGAGCGGGACGAGGCGCGGACGGGCCTTGCGTCTGGCTCGAGGAATAGGTGCGCGCGGACGGAGGAAGATGCGGACGGAGAAGTGGATCGGCGTTGGTGGGTAGCCGGGCGGAGAAGCGAGCGCCGCGCGCGGGCGGAGGAAGGCGCCGAGCGGAGATAGGCGTGGCGCGCGGCGTCGAGTCGCGGCCCGGGCAGGTGCTGGCGGGCGCGGTGCGGGCGGAGATGGAAACTTAGCGTGAGCAGCGCTTGAGCGAGCCGCGGGAGAGAAACAGCGCAGCGGAAGGAGCGGAAGGCGGGCGTCGACATTAATGGGCCGGACGGAAACTATGGGCGGCGGGAGATGAATTTGTTACGAGAGGCTGCTGCGAGAGAAAGAGCATGCGCGCAAATAAGAGATAGAAACCTAATTCACATATATATAAAACTTTCTCTTTTTTAATCAAAAATAAAATCAAAAATGGACCCGGTTTCATGGCATCGTTATTGGGTATTCTCTTACCAATTAGTTGCGTGACAGGTTTCAAGCGTCAAAGCCTTGGGTGTGCTTGACTCTCTTTTGATTAACACCGTCGGTACCGTCGCGTCCGCATTGGGTGTGCTTTGACAAGATTTGATTCACCCGTCAGGTGCTTCGTCGCGTCCGTGATTGGCGCTCTGACGAAATTCTTTGATCGTAACCCGGCGGTGGTTTCATGCGTCCGGCGCTGGTCCTCCACTAGACGTTATTTTGCACCTTCACTTTTACCATGTTCGAATTCTAGATAAATTACTCCTCAACTGCGCCAAATAAAACCACAAAAGAAATCAAAACACAACAAGGACAAAGCAGAAGGAAAACACAACAAAACAAAAAGCGTGGGTTGCTCCCACGAAGCTCTTCTTCATTAGCTTGACAAGGATAAATCATAGCGATTAAGGATCAGCGGACGAAATAGATTCCACCGTGAAAGATTGGGACCCATACACTAGAACTTCACCGTTGACCATTGACCTCGAATGATTAAATGAGACATCTTTAGTAACTGTGAACCATACGGCTTCACTTCCTTGATGATGAAGACCACTCAACGAGACTTCAACTTCCGGAAAAAGCGATCGGGAATTGAATGATAAAACCTTCATCAGACTTCAAATCCTTGTACGCAAATGTGTTTGTGTGGATCGCTTCATTTTCTTTATAAATTCGGGCATTGTCATATGCCTCATTGCGTAATTCTTGACTCAGGGAGTTGTAACATGCGGCGTTGGGAAGCATCTTGCAACTCAAGGAAATGGTTTGATGGCCCTAGGCCTTGTGCTCAATCTCCACGAGAAGATGGCCGTCTTCCCAAACCGAAGCAGTGAGGACTCGTTCGAGAATGCTTTTGTATGCGGTGCGATCGCCCATAGTCTCGGGTAATTTGGTGGACCAATCTTTCCAGAAGGTTGGACCATTTTCTCTAGGATCCTTGATTTGCCGATTGCTAGTCTCGACATCCCGATGTCGTGGGTGATAAGGTTTGGTTAATCCCTCTTCAATCAACTTCCGAACAACTTGTTGCAAAATGCTTCCTCCATCACTAATGATTGCTTTGGGAAAACCAAGACCTGCAGTATATTCTCTGCACAAATTCAAGGCGATATAAGAATCACGTATGCAGTGGGGATAGCCTCGACCACTTGGACACGTAGTCAGCAAGCAGCGAGAATATATTGAAAACCAAAGATTTAGGGAAGGGTCCCGTGAAATCGATTCCCCACCGTGAAAATTTCTACCAGAATATTATTGAGGCGTCTCATTCAGGGCACCTATAGATCCGTCGTTGGCATCGATCACAAGCAGTAGGAGCAGGCGTCTTTGAACAATGATAGCCGATAGAATCGATTGGAGGACCTTGAATGCGATCTTTTGTCGTGAAATGCCTCAAAATTACCATTGTGGCATCTTCCAACACTTGGTTTCTCTTCTCGGGCACGCATCGACGGATCACATCATCCTTCCGAATTTGAGCAGATATGGCTCGTCCGAAATATTCACCTGAGGTTAAACGCCTTCCTTCACGATAGGTTAGATCGGGTCTCGTCTCAAAAGCAAGATAATTCACAATGTCGGTGAACCACGGGAAGATGAGACATAGCTTTTCATAAGGAAAATCATTGATGATCTCTGCAAAAGTTTAACACTCGGGGATTGAAGGCGAGACAAATGATCGACGAATTCTCGACTCCTTTCCTATCCTTAATCTCTAAATCGAATTCTTGAAGGAGAAGAACCCAGCGGATCAACCTGAAGGCAGCGAGGTTTGGTTAACAAGTACCTAAACTGCATAGTCACTATGAACAATCACTTTAGAACCTATGATATAAGGCGAAATTTTCTAAGCAAAACCATAGCTAACATTTCTTTTTCGGTTGTCGTGTAATTCACTGCACATGATTCAAGGTAGAACTAGCATAGTAAATTGCAGACATCTTATCAACACGTTGCCTAAAACAGCCCCTGACATGATTGCTAGCATCACGATAATCTCAGTGTTCATTCAGGTTGGGGCTACAACCACGGGGGCTGAGTCGACTTCTCTTCGACACGGAGAAAGCATGCATACTGAATCATGATCGAACACAAGCGAGCACGTCTTGGGCAACAAAGCGACACAAGGGTTGAGAGATTTTGAAAAATCCTTAATAAACCTACGGTAGAATCCGCATGCCCTAAAAACTCCTAATCCTTTAACTTCAACGGTGGGGGCAATTTCCTATAACATCAATTTTGGCTCTATCCCTCAATCCCATCACGAGAAACCAAGTGCTGAGAACTATACCGCTCTTAACCATGAAATGACTCTTTCCCAACTTAAGTCAAATGACTCTGACACATCTATTAAGCACATGATCAATTTTAGGCGGTCATCAAGCGAGGCAAAAGCCGAAAATTCATCCATAAATACCTCATATGATACGCCGATCATTTACGAGAAGATGGACATCATGCACGTTGGAAGGTTCGGTGTGCATTGCAAGAACAAGCGGCATCTGGGTAAGCAAATGTCCGTGCGGGCTCATGAGCGCCGTCTTGGATTGGTCCTCGAGCAATAGCAACACATAATAACGACAAACCGTCGAGAAAGCAATAAAAATCGTGACGGCTAACCTATAAAGCATTTGATCAATGAAGGGTAGGGAAGTGATCCTTTTGTGGCGGCATTCATTCCATGGTCGATGCACATCGCCATCCGTGGTGGCTCGGCGCACCAACTCCACTTGCTATTTTCGATGTGATGTGCCACATGCTTTGGCACTACATGCAGGCTCGCCCATTCCTATCTGCACGGAAAGATAAGGCCTTAGCAGGTTTGTAGATCTCTGCTTCTGCTGAGATATCCGGAGTTCAACCTCCTGTGGTCTCTCGTTGGGCGACTCAGCCTTCAAGGTGATGCGATGCATACATTTAGCGGGGTTAATGCGGGATATCGACAAACTCCGTGACCGAGCTATTCCTCTTTAAAACACCAATCAGCATCTTATCATACCGAGCCAGCGTCGAGGAGATGATCAACAGGCTTAGCTCACTTCAGGAACACGTACTTGATCGTTGGGAGCTCCAGTTCAACGAGATGGCGGGCTTGTCGACTCACGTTTAATCTCTTGCTCGTCGGTAGATCCATGAAGACCTCTTCAGTAGTGTGCAAAATACTTTCTCAACCAAGGGCTCAATAGCATCGACAAAGCACGATCATCAATATAATGAGCGGTAGGGCATTAAGGCTATCTCTAACGAGAAAATTAAGTGGTCCCTAAAGCAGTCATCTTAATCGGACCACTCTTAACATCTATCATGGTATTAGTGGTGGCCATAAGCGATCTACCGAGGAGAGCGATGTGAGACCTACCGTCCTCCGTACATCCCCACTTCCAGACCACAAAATCCATCAAAATAATCGGACCCCCATTCCATATTTCCTACCCCAGGGGTATCTCATAGATCTGTCGGCTAATTGAAGGGTCATGCGGTGGGTTTCAACTCATAAGACCTAATTCTTGAAAGATCGAATAAGGCGATCAATTAATTCCCATAAGCGCGCATTTTACGTTTATAGTTGATATTGAAGATGAGTTTAGCTCGTTTAATGTGCGTTTACGTATCGATTCTAATGTTTTATCTATTTCTAGAAGATCTCTTGCTCTTGGGTGTTCTTTTGGTGTTGTGTAGGTCCATATGTTGAAAATCGAAGCAAGGAGCGACACAGGCAAAACACACAATCTGGCGTGTTCTAGCGACCGACCTAGCGGTCAGTAGGCGCTAGAAACGCGAGAACCGCATACGCGGACCGCGATAATGTGCCGCGAAGCCAGTCGAAAGCAGTGGACTATTTCTCGCGACCACTTGAGTATGGCTGCGACCGCTAGTCGGTCGCGAGGCAAGCGGCGCAGGGCGACCGCGAGGCGAGAAGATCTGTGAGACTTCTCGCGACCACGCTGCGATCGCGAAGGGTGGTGCGAGGCAGCGGCGAGCGAAGGAAAATTAGGGTTTGGGGTGTGCTATATACACACCCTCGCGTAACTTGAGACCTACGATTCGAGCCTCTTTTCTCGGTTTTTCATAAGTTTTTGAGTTTTAGCTTTGGGTTCCATATATTTTCATTCTAGAGTTGTTTCTGGATTGTTCTTCGTTAGTTTACGTTTTGTTTACGATCCGGGCGTTTCGTCCGACGATCTCGCAATTTTCCGTTTTTCGAGGTTGGGATTCAAGCCAGTGTTCATCAACGCCATCACGGGTTTTATATATTTAATTTCCGTCTTTATGATTAAATCGTATTTCATTCCGTTTATTATGTCGGCTAGTTTTCGTTCTAATCTAGGGTTTGCATGATTCGATCTATCGTTGGAATTCCTTATCGTTATTTACCGTCCATGCATTGATTCATGATTCGATTGTGCTTATTTATATGTGTTGGTTTCGATCAATCTCGATGCATATTTAGTTGTCGGTTAATTACGTAATTGTTTTAATTGTCGATCGATATCGAATCGCATATCTGAATCTGGCTTGAGTCGTAGGCGAGATAGGATATTCGTGGGAAGCATATTCTTTGTGATCCGTTTGGGTTACTTGTTTTCACCTAGAGGCGTGGATGTAGGGAAAACTAGTAATCTGACTTTTAATAAATTGAAATTATCGGTTATATATGTGATCTTCCATTTTATGCGGATTAAAATTGGTTAATAGAGCAGGATAATCATACGTTGTGGATAGGATTAATGCAGCCACAAGGTTAGTCGTCTTTATCATTTTTAAACATCCGTGTGTTTATTGCTTTGATTTACTTTACATTTTGTTACCTTTGCTTTGGATTGAGTTCGAAGCCAAAAATCTCCAAAACCATATTTTGTTACTTGAATAATGATGAATCCTTGTTGAGTTAACACGTATTTTGCATTACAATCCACATGGATCGATGCTTAACTTACCTATATTTACACCTTTTCGTGTTAGAAAATTAAGCGATCAAATTTTGGCGCCGTTAGGATTGTTAAGATCATATAGGAATAACTTGACAATTTGGAATTATTAATTGAGTTGTACTTTTTTTTTTTATTCGCTTGCATCGATTTCCTTCTTTTCTCGGTGGTTTATGTTCACAGGTCGGATCTCACGAACTACACTTTGATCCGAAATCGAAAATTCACAAAGGAGAAGGAGAAGGCGAAGAAAGGAAGTGGCAATCGAAATAGCAGGGCGTTACGAAATAGTTACTGCCTTTGTTAGCGGACTTCTACAAATCAGGTATTGGCGACTATGGGACTCGTTGTCCCTCCGGGAAGCGACAAGACCATTGAATTACATGTGGACCTCCTACGAGCAATTTCAAGGAGGCGGATGGGGCAATGAGCAACAATTTTGGTGAAGCCATACTAATCGGCATGGTTCGAGGAGCGGTTCGGAGGAGGAGTCACGGAGGATCCGAGCGCCCGTCTCGAGACCTATCTCGACATTTGTGACACCATCAAGCGAATGGGGTGCCACAAGACACAATCCGGATCGTATGTTCGGATTACTCGAAATCAAGCGAAGGCGGTTGAGACCTTAGATCGTCGGGCGTCAGGGTTGGGCGATTACGTGAAAATTCCTTCGAGTACTTTCCTCGGCTAAGGCACGAAGATCATAGCCGAGATTTCCCACTTCTCCAGTTAGGAGATGAATCTTTATTGAGTCGTGGGAAGATTCGGGGGCTATTGAGAAGGTGCCCACATGGTTTCGAGGACGGATTACCCGGTTTCGTGGTGACACCTCCACGAGGATATTGTTGGCGCATCAGCGGGGGTTGCCGAGCAGGCGTGTGGCGAGGCCGGCCGTATCATAGAAGAGATGGCGGCAGCGGTTATCGATGGCGATGGAGAGGACACGGTGGTGATAGCACTGGTTGAAGGTGACATAATGCGACAATATTATGGGCGATTCCCTTGT
Organism: Salvia rosmarinus; assembly: GCA_036937905.1. Taxonomy (NCBI): domain Eukaryota; kingdom Viridiplantae; phylum Streptophyta; class Magnoliopsida; order Lamiales; family Lamiaceae; genus Salvia; species Salvia rosmarinus. Next base: position 58,095,161 of record CM072815.1, on the reverse strand, counting down.
TAAGAGCGATTTGAGAAAGAAAGGAAAGGAAAAGGCGTGGCTCGGATAAATGCTCTGAGTCGGAGATGATCGGTGAGGGCGTGAATTACATAAATTAGAGGAATAACCGTCCGGGAATCCGTACAATCCAAATGAAGTCACCCAAATTTCTGTCGCTAACCCAACAATTTTCATGACCTCCACGGGTTTCTCGATTCGAGCGGAGTAATTGACGAAGAGCAGAGTCTAGAGGATATGATCCGTGAGTTGGTTGTAAGCAACCAACAATTGTAACGAATCGAGTCGTTTATAAGCAACACGGAGAAGATCGATCATTTGGAGTCCTTGTGGCGGCTATGGGAAAGCACATGAAGATGATGGAGAATCGAAATAAGTCGGATAGCCGCTTGTAGCAATGGGCGAAGTCGGGCCAATTTAAAGTGTCTGGGGTAAACCACAAAATCAGTAATGCCATTCAATTGAGGTGGGCGAGGCTTATCAAAGTCACGAGGAGGCGAGCAGAGCAAGCGGGCAAGAGAATCTAGCGGCCGAGCTCGCGACATGAGCCCGCGCGAGGACTACACGGGGAGTTCGCGGCGGCTCGTGAGCACAAAAAGTCAGCAGCCAGCGTGTCGGTCAGGGACTAGCGGCGACCTGAGCGGTCGCGGATAATTACAAGCGAGCGAGATATCATACGAAGCTTGAGCGCACTAGCGCGAGCGCCAGCGCGTCCATGCAGCGAAGGAGGATCTTGTACATGTACTGCGACCGCGCGCGCGGTCGCGAGTCCGAGCTCATGAAAGACTATGAAGAAATTTCAACGTCGTGCCTCAATTCCGTTTCAAGCCGTTTAGCCAAGCCATGCGATGAGAAGTTAACTTGATTCATGGAGATGTTTGAAGGTGCACATCAATATTCCTACTTGATGCACTTGAGATATCCGGGTTATGTGAAGTTTTGAAGATGTCGTTGCCGATAAAAAGCTTGGGAAATTCGGGCGATAAATCATGTCTCGAGTGCGATCTTTGTCTTGCAAAAGAAGTTGCCGCTCAGCGAAAGATCGAGCGGCTTCACCATAGCATGTGTCATCGGAGGACGGATTACTCCAGGTTACGTGATTTGGAGACTCAATCGATGCCGTTGTCCGTTTTAACCGATTGGAGATTGGGAGATCAAGCCGACCACCATAGCTCTTGGATGGCGGACACATCGGTGACTTATCCGAAAGGGATAGTGGAGGGCGTGCTCGTGAAAGTTCAATTTCATCTTCGGTGATTCGTTGTTCTCGATATGCGGAGGATGGGAATACCCTCTTATTCTGGCGACCATTCTAGCTACGGCAAAGCATTGATAGGCGTGCAAGATGTAGATCTCACCTTCGAGTCAGCGGCGGGAGATGAAATCTCTATATATGATGCTAAACGGCGTGCGAGAAGACCATGGAAGATTGTCGAGTTATAGGCGGTATCGCCCTCGGCTTTCAATCGAGTTGATCGGTGGAGTTTTGTATGAGAACTCGATTTTCTCACCAGAGACCTTGATGAGGCGTGTGGCGAGATTTTAGAGTATCTTGAGTCCATCGATGAAGTCGAGGCCCTCACAGAGTCGATGCCTTATTTGGATGTGAGGAAGCCGATTGGAGGAGGGCCGTGGTGAAGAAGAGAGACTACAGAAGATGGAGTTGAAAGAGTTGCGGACCACTGGGTATGCCTTCTTGGCGGCGATGAGGCGTGCCGGTGATATATCTTGGCTTTGGTGATGAGGAACCACGGAGCGATGGTCGTGTTGAAGCGGTGCAATCTGCGATTGGGTGGGCGATTTCGATATCAGGGAATTGCACCTCGATTTGCATGCCGGATCTGTTGGAGAATGAATCAGCAAGGTGCAACCTCAGCGCCGATTGAATCCGGCAATGCGAGAGTCGTCGGAAAAGGTGTTGAAGCTCTTGGCGGGCATGATCTATGCCGTATCCAGAGCGGAGTGGGTTAGCCTACTCAGTGGTATCGAAAGGGGTATCACGGTGATCGAGGCAGAGCGAGCGAGCTTGTGGCAACAAGACTCGTAATAGGATGGCGGTTTGCATCGACTATCGTGCTCTGAACACGGCCCGAGGAAAGACCATTTCCTTTATTGATCGGATGTTGGACGGATGCGGGGTATGAGTTCTCTGTTTTCTCGATGGATATTGGTGCAATCAGTTGCCATCGCCGAAGATCGGCACAAGCGGCGTTCACTTGTTCGTATGGGTTTTAGCCTATAGGCGAATCGGTTTGGATTGTGCAATGCTCGATACGTTCGAAGGTGCGTGATGTCCAGTCTTCCATGGGTTGATCGAGAATATTATGGAAGTCTTTATGGACGACTTTTCGTGTTTGGCTCTTCGTTCGACCATTGTCTCCATAACTTGTCACAAGTCTTGCCAAAGATGTGAGGAGGCGAATCTTGTTCTCAATTGGGAGAAGTGCCATTTCATGGTGAAGGAAGGTATCGTGCTTGGTCACAAAGTCCGGCGAGGGTTTGGAAGTGGATCGAGCAAAGATAGTCGCTTTCGAGCTGCCTCCTACAAATGTCGAATCGGTGAGGTTTTCTCGATCATGCGGGTTTTATAGGCGGTTCATCAAGGATTTCCGGCGATCACGAAACCATTGTGTGGATTGCTCGAGAAGATATGATTGATGTTCACGAAGGAGTGTTTGGAGGCTTCGAGAAATTGAAGTTAGACGATCTAGAGCTCGGTTTGGTCTCGCTTGATTGGAGTCACCATTCGGTGATGTGTGATCGGCGATTGAGCGATCGGTCTTTGTATTAGGCGAGAAGCAGAGACAAGCTTTCAGAGTCGTCTATTATGCAAGTAAGACTCTCGACTACTGCTCAAATGAATTACACCACCACGGAGAAGGAATTACTTGCGTGGTCTATGCTTTCGATAAGTTTAGACCTTATTTTGTGGGCACCACGCATCAGTACCTGTGATCATGCGCCATTCGTCATCATTAGCGAGAAGATTGAAGCGAATATTGGTGAGATGGATCCTCCTTCTTCAAGAGTTCGACATGGAGATCAAAGATAGAAAGGGTTGTGAGAATGTGGTTGCCGACCACTTGCGATTGGAGAAGCTTGATCGAAGGAGAGGATAGGAAGATTGGCATAAGGAGAACTTCGGACGAGCAATCTTGGCGTCATCGATCACACACATGATGCTGATTTTGTTAATTACTTGGTGATTGAGTTTACCTCCATCGTGCATGGTCATTTGAAAAAGTTTCTCCCGATGTTAAGTTCTATTATTGGGGCGATCCTCGTCTCGCCCGATGTGCATGGTTTGATCGTCATTGCGTTACCAGGAGAATGGGAGAACATAATCACGAGTGCCGTAGTTCGTTGTTTGGAGGCCATTTGCGGCGACGAAGCGGCAAAGATTTCCCGATGGATTCTTTTGGCCTTCGATCTTCAAGATTGCCAATCTTTTATCGAAGTTGTGATCGTTGTCGAAGTGGGAATGTCACTAAGAAGGCGAGATGCCAGAAAAACCATCATGGAGGTGGAACTATTTGCGTATGGGGATCGATTTCATGGGTCCGTTCGATGTCTTGTGGTTACATGTATATTCTTCTTCTTTGTGAGATCGTTTCCGTTGGGTGAGGCATTCCGTCCGAGCGACTCAAGGTAGTGATCAGAGTTCCACAAGAACATTCGACTCGATTTGGAGTCAGGGGCGTTGATGGGTGATGGGATCGCCTTGATAATAAGTGGCTGGAGCGTTCTGCCAAATATGGTGTAAACATCGCGTCCTCCTACCATCCACAAGCAAGCGGTGAGCTGCCAACCGGAGATCAGCAGATTTAGAAATCGGTTGTTGATGTAGGATTGGCGGCGTTGGATGATGCTCTTTGGGCTGGACTATGCGTCAAAGCTCCCTCGGCTATCTCCATATCAAATGGTATTTGGTAAATCACGCCATTTACGGTTGAATTGGAGCACAAAGCGTGTTAGGCGACTAAGAGAATCGACATGGACTTAGGAGGCGGTATGATAAGGAGTGACCAGCTGTTGGGCTCGACAGTAGAGGAATGAAGCTTGAAATTCTCGGATATCAGGAAAGAGCCGAGAATTTCCACGACCTCCACATTCGTGCCAAAGTTTTAGCGGGTAATGAAGTCTTACTTTACTGCTCGACTCAGTCTATTCGGAAAGCTCAAGTCGAGATGGTCGGGACGCCGTGCTTTGTTTACGTGCGTTTGCCGATGGGATTCTGAGCTCTCAGACTCGGGGGCAACATTTTTAAAGTGAGCGGCCGGTACCTCAAATCCTACTTCAAGTCACCTTGGCAGAAGTCAGGTGACCCGACTAAGCGAACCATGATCGAGGTCCGTCGAGCTAGCGGCGATAATTACTGTGGTTGGGAGGTAACCAAAGTTTTGCTCTTTCTGTTTTGTTGTTGTTTCGTTTTGTTTTTGTTGTGTTTCTTTGTTTGTGTCGTGTTTCGTTGTTTTGTTAGATCCCAAAGTTTAATAGCTTTCTTTAAAAAAAAAAAAAGTACCTAGCGACCTAACGCGCAGGTGCAGAATGTTGTGAATAGGAGCGTTTTTTATGCCGGCGAGCTCATGACCAAGCTCGCGATCGCGAGCTCGACCATGAATCCGTCGCGACAGCGCCAGCCATTGACCAGCGTTTTACCCTTATTTCTCCCAAATTGTAACCCGCACACTGCGCGCGTTTTTAGAAAAAGCGACAAACCTCCACTCTCGAAGCACACAAGCACCTCTCTTCCAATTTTCTTGCATTTCTCCATCAAATCCACCCAAGGTATGCTATATTTGTTTAATTCTTCATGGGTTTACTTTTATTGAGCATGATTAGGAAGGATTTGTTCCATTTATCCTCTTGAGGTGGGTTTAATTAACTTTGAGACTAGGGCTTATTTTGCTAGATTTGTGTGGTGTTTGAGCATGATTTGTCCAATGATAGGTTTATTCACGTTTATACCGTATATTGTTTGTTTAATTGCCTACATTGTTGATTTGGGTTAATAATTTGTGAAAATAGCCTTGAAACCGTTCTTTTCTGACGACCCTTGTATTTCATGCTATTCTGAGATCTCTGAGGCGCTTCGTCTGTGCTATCTACGTCGCCGGTCGGCGCGGCCTGTGCCAGCGACCTCCTAGCGACCGCTGGGTCTCGAAGGAGTGATCGCTAGTTTCGCCGAGCGTCGATTTTGAAATTTTTTGGTACGTGTGTGTGTTTTCCCATTGTGTGTTATCTTGCAGATCATATGACAATATGGAAATAATTTGATTAAGTTGAAGTTTGGGGATCTATATTGAGCATTTTGGGTTGGCGTTGTTTTGATTGTTTCATTCATTACGGGCTAACTTTGATATTCTTTTAGGTACAAATATGCGCGTACTCACGATCGCTGAGCGAAGGACGAAGCATTGTCTCCGCTTTCCACGCGAGACACGAAGATGATTTCAACGATGAGCATCATGATGAGCCTCACGACAGGCCACTGGCACCACCGGATGAATTTGATCCGAAAATTTTGGGGTTAGGCGCGTGACTCGTCGAAAACGCATGGGATAGATTGGTGAGACTACGGCTAGGCATTCATGTTTCATGTGCCTCATATCGTGTCGAGATGGACATCACCAATGATGTGGCGTGGTTAGAGAGGTCGGGGCGTACTCGGATTATCACGACCAATTATCTTATCATACGGATCGACACTCGAATTCTTGTCGACTCTCCATGTTCGACGAAGCCAAGGCATGCGGACTACATCGTGTTCGGCTCGACAATGAACCCGTCAACTCTCCGTGAGGCAGACTTAATGGAATCATCAATGGAATCGGAAGGAAATTACATAGGGGCGTCAGTACGGTCCAAGCGTATA